>LD700006.1:357193-374702 GCA_003118335.3 Papilio memnon | reverse complement strand
AAATCGACCAGCTCTTACTGCTAGAGCCATCTACTGACAAACAGCGAGAACTTAGTTGCGCACCTAATAATTCAATTGCTAACTTAGAATTATTTTTCTATATAAAAAAGGGCAGTAAAATATGATTTAACTTGTATATGTAATTTGTTTTAAAATACTAAATATTTAGCACAGGGGTGGCAAACCAATGACATGCAACACATATTTTGGGCATGTCAATGATTACAAAATTCATTATGCACTACAAAATAAAGTGTACAGCAGGTGGTATATTGGGAGTGAATACAAGTGATTTCTATGTAATGAAATGCTTACAATCACAAAATCAAAATAATTTGGTGTTATGCCTATTATCTTGTTTGCCTTGTCACCCCTGATTTAGTCTATAATTCTGATAAAAATGTTTAATCTTTATATAAGGACAAAAATAAAAATAATTAGTGGTGTGTAATTGGGAAATGATATAGACAGCAGTGGTGTGTAACTAAATATTTCATTTCTAGGAACTTCCAATTATTTTTTGCCCAAAGAATGTTGCACGATGATTCCCCTACTAAAAGGAAGGCCGCATCTGCTCTAGCTGAGACCAGGATGGCGTTGACGTCACTGAAATCGTTTAAAAGACGTAATATTGCCAATGCGCCGGTTCACAGAATCGGAGATAGCGTTCGAAGTGTTATACCTGGTGTTGTAAGACAAACTGGCAACTCTGAAAGAAGGCACCCTGGATCGAATATCATGGTGAATGTATATGAGGTAAACATGACATTTACACATTTTGTATGGAAAAAGATTTTAATTCTTGAGTTTTTTTGCATGTTCTAATAAGTTAAAAGTGATTAAACAATAGTGAAATACGCTTGCCCACTGTGGTTTGAATTTCTTTGCGGATATGTGCAGGTTGCAACACGATGTTTTCCTTCACCGTATTAACGTCGGTTTATGTACATATGAAATTCGCGAATCGAAAATCACATTGCAATGCAGATAGCCCCACCTGGCGACGCCTATGCCTAGTTGTTTTAATTACATTTTTATGTTCCATTAGGATGCTCCTTCCACATCGCACGCGGCAGCGCCCGTGGCGGAGGACCCGGGACCAGCTTCCATAGTCCAGACTTGCAGTAATGTTGAAAACGAGAAAGAAGTCGGAGTATGGACTAACCCTAAGACTAAAATGGTACATACCCATGTTGTGCCAAATCATCCCCTCCCGTTTACTCGTAAGTACTAAATTTATTCAACCGTTCATTTGTTGTAATTATATACAATCAAACATATTTTTCTCATTACATTAAGCCCTAAAAAATTCAGCTTTAAAATATTTTCTTTTTTATTAATTCTTTAACTGCCTGCTTGTAGTTTTATAAAATAGATGAAAATTATTATGAGAAATGGAGTAAATGTTTAAATCCCTTAAGGAGAAGCACAATAGTGGTTAAATACCTAACAAACTTTAAATATACAATCTGTAAAGAAAAGTAAAGAGTTGTAAAAAAAAATATTTTATTAAACCTTAATTAAATGTTTCATACAGCTTATGAAGATGAAGATGATGTGTTGAAACTGTCAGCGAATCACTTGCCTTATTGTGTGGACGACTTGACATTTAATGTGCCTCTCTGTGTACCTGACCCTGTGGACCCTACTAAAATACCTTGTTACAATAAGACACAGGTAATCTTAAATCTTTTTATCCTAGCTGTTCCCATGCAGCTTCATACATATGAAATTATAAAAACTTTATTTTATTATTTACATTTGTGAAATTTGCAATTGAAAATGTCAAAATTGATATGCTCAAAGTAAAGCGAAGACTTTTAACATTGGATAATTACCGTTACTATGGCAACCTTTTTCTTTGATGCTATTAGCTTGTAGTTTTTGTCCCTTTCCCGCATGACGATTTTTCAAATTATAATAATATTTACTCCTATTTTTAATAGTGTGAAAATATATGGCATAATTGTAGGGCTTTTTATTAAAAATAAGATTATTCAAAAATATACTGTGATGAAGGTAGGTAGTAGGATGTCAGCAATCCTACATAACTAAGAAGTGTGCTTTTACGCTTTATTATATTAGTATAGATATAACGCCCTGTATTTTGATTTTTTTCATGGGATGTTAAAGAAGCCTCCATATCTTATCTTTTGAGATTTGGTTATATTTGGCGTTACTGATAGTTTATTATTTTATGTCAAAATTACAATAATAAATTGTAAAGTCCTGGGTCAATTTCATTAGTAAAATATGGCAGAAAAATTTTCTTGAATACAGATTTGTATAGAATAGTTTCTAACTTTCTGAAATATCTTTTCAGGTTTATGTTAATGATATAGAATACAGTTTAGAAGAAATTCGATCTAGGAAGTACAATCTAGAAAGAAAGGTGAAGTCTGAAAATGTAGAAAGTGTTGATACACAACAAAGTTATAATGTAAACGAGGCTCTTGCACAATGCAGTGCTTTAGAAACGTTAGCAAACTGTGCCTTAGATACTGAACAGGAACATTTAGGACAACTAATGCCATTATCTATACCGTCGCTACAAAATATTACCAAAGTGAGTAATATGCATTCGCCCGGCGAGGCAAAAGTGTTAGTCAATCTGGATTCAAAGGAATTAAGTGAACATGCAGCTAAGAGAAATGATGAAAACCAAAAAACATCTCCCTCGTCATCGGACAAAGAAAATCAAGCAGAAAAATTTAATACCCCAAATAATGTTGCGGCAAACGCGGCGAGCTTTGCAAAAAATAATTTAATGGAAGAATTTAATAAAAGTCTAATGGGCAATTTGCTCGATGATGTTACCGTTAATACCAAGGAGGCGAGGTGGGAGTTGAGAAACATTTTTAATGACAATGGTATTTTTTTTTATTTACTCTTTAATTAAAAATGTAAAAACTATTATTTAACATGTAAATATTTCTGTTTGAAGTAGAGCCTTCTATGGTGCAGCCAGTGCAACAGTTTGAAGTGCCAAATTTTGACATACATGAGGACAGATCTATGACTATGGCAATCAATAAGAAGAATTTTGATATTCCCGATACAAGGAGTTTGCCGGAGGATAAAGAAAATGCTAATAAGTTTCCTATACCGACAGCTGTACATGCCCCACAACAGGTATAACATAATTAAATTAACTAGTCATACTTTTTTATAAGTAAGGTTATTGATTTATATAACACTAGCTGTTGCTCGCGACTTCGCCCGCGTGAAATTAAAAAATATAGCCTATGTTACTCACGGATAAATTACCTTTCTAACGGTGAAAGAATTTTTAAAATCGGCCCAGAAGTTTTTGAGTTATTTCAATACATACAAAAATACAAATCTTTCCTCTTTATAATATTAGTATAGATTAATTTGCATAAATAATTAATCCTAATTTACAGGTAAATAAGACTGCATATTACGAAGAACCATCTTGCACTCAGGTATTCAACTTTAACATAAAAGATGCGAGCACACCTAATATGTCACAATTTAAAAAGCCAACAAGTTGTATAGACCAATCAGGTAAATATCCATCTGTGCCGAAATTTAGCTTGGATGAAAGTGTTATTGAACAATCCGAGGCCATTGGCAAAAGAGAGGAGTTCCCGAGACGAGGTACCATGGACCAGCATGCTACTGTTGATAACCAGGGTGCAGGACTCTCTGTGATTATGGAAGCCACCAGAGAATATAATAGGTACAAATAAATTAAGCTGTAGAAAGAGAAATTGATGTTTTGATAATAAGTGTATGTCTAAAATATTTTCAATCCTTTTAATATAAATTTTCTTTTCAGCAAGTCTGGATCGAGTTCGTCAGGCCAATCAATAAGGACCAATTTCACAGGGTACACAACTAACTATGATTCTATGTATAACAATCCTAATGACCCGAGTCAACAGAGTGCAGCTCACAAAAGGAATTCAGTGTCGTCGCAGCCGAGACACACCAACGGACAGTTTTCGCGAATGTATGGACAAAAACGGGAGCCCCAAGAGAATAAAACTGTGTCTTACCATACCCATGATCATCAATATCAGAAACCGGGAGTACCCAATTATAATGGATTCACACCACAAAGATCAATGCACCAGTATCAACAGGGGTTCAACTACAACCAATCCACATACGGGAACAACCAAATGATTCCTCAACAACAGCAAAACTATCAGAACACCAATCCAAATGCTTACCAAAGCCCCCAGCATACTGGCATGCAGAGTCCGCATGAAATCAACGCGCCCGTGCAACCTGGCTTCCACAGCCCCACTTACAATCAGATGGGCTACCACAGCCCCGGACATGCAATGATGAGCCCTCAACAAGCATACAATAGACAAGAGTTCCACTATAATCAAACTGAAAGACAGCATATATATGTCAATCAGACACAACAAGTGGCCGTCTTTCAAAGCCCTCCGCATCAAACACAACAACCGGCCGTCTTTCAAAGCCCTCCACACCAAACACAGTATCAAAACCCACAATACTACCAAAGGTCCAACCAACCAGCTAACCAATACAATCAACAAAATTATCATGGGATGCATAACCAGTACAATAATCCAAATGTGTATCCCAGTCCTAATCATCCCAGCAATCAAAGCTTTAACACAGTACAAAACACATACAGACAATCTCCAAAACAAATGGAAGCAAACTCACCGGCCTATGCCATAGCTAGTAATCAAATGACAAATAACCAAACATTTCAAATCTATCAAAGCCCACAAAATCCACAAAATAATTACAGAAGTCCTTCGACGCATAACCCTATGACTCATTCAACTGAACAAATGAGACAGGAAGCAACCAGTATACCTCAACCTCAAGAATCTATGGAAGCTGAGAAGAATGTAACCAACATTAGTCCGCGATCTAAAAAGTCACTAAAAAGTCCATCGTCAACTTTAAGAACTGTTAGACATGATCAACCAAATGTTAAAAATCAAAACCCATCTGAAATAGGTTTCTCAAACCAGTACCTGAACTTCATAACTAATCGCAACGAACCTAAAGATAACGCTAATACGCCTAAATTTACAAACAGTCCCAGTATTTCACAAAAGATGCATAAGAACTTGTATGTGTCAAGTCCTGAACAGGCTCAAATACCTCCATCATCGGGTATGTCTGATTCAGACAGTAAAGATGGCATGACTCAGCCAGCCACGCCCATACAATCTGCTAAAGTCACTCATAACATCGAAAAACAAAAAGATGTATCGAAACGGCAACTTGATTTTGAAAATAGAGTAGATATCCAATCTGAGGATAGCAGAGACTCCGTCAGCAAGGAGAGCCGAATCTCTTCAGTTTATTCGCGTCAATCTGATTTACAATCTGACGGCTATGGTATGGATGTAGATAGTGAAAATTCTATGGAGTGTGCTGCATTCAAATCGACACACTCCATATCTTTAGTAGAAACTAGTGACATACCAAGACCTGCCGATATAGATTTCCCATCACAAATTGATCCCTTCAACAAGAAGCTTCTTGCATCCCTATTAGAATATGTTAAATTTCCCAATAAAACTCATGCGGAAGGCTACATCGAAGTTAGATCTATACCAAAATTACAATTAGCCTCTGTGATTAGTGTTGGTAATAATAAGTTTTCAATTGAAAAGCAGTTGGGCAAAGGGAATTATGGTGCAGTGTTTTTATCTTTGGACTTGCATAACAATAGATCTGTGGCTGTTAAGTATCAAAAGCCTAGTCGGCCTTGGGAGTTCTACATTTGTCAAGAAATCAAAGCTAGGATAAAAGATCCATTCATGGTAGGTATTTAAATTTACATTGATTGCAGAATAACCTTTTCTTAATGTGCCATTAGTAATTTTCGTATTTCTTTTAGCTTCCTGGGTACATGGACATCACAACTGCCTTTTTAGGTGAAAACGCAAGTTTATTTGTGTCAGAGTATTCTAAATACGGATCACTTTTGGATGTTGCTAACAAAGTGAGAATTGCTACCTCAAAATGCATAAATGAGTTCATTGTTATTTTGCTGACATCTGAGATTTTATCAATAGTCCATTATCTACATAAAGCTCGGATAATTCACGCGGATATCAAGCCTGATAATTTCTTGCTCATGAAAATGTAAGTAGTGTTTCTTTATAATTTTGAAGTAGTGATTTTTTTTTATTGTATAAGGTGAAAACTACTACTAAACTAGCAAACGGCCAACGGGATTCGACAAAATAGCGAAGTGACATCTGTCCATAGATATCCGCATTTGCAGATCATATGGTGCCTACTTTAATCAACAGAGGAAACACATAGAAAGGATATTTCCCCCACCTATGAGTCACTCCCTTCCCATCCTTTCCTGTCCAAACAGGTCCTGTCCTGTCCTTTCTTCTAAAGGAAGGGGAATGGGAATAAAATTCGGTCCTTCGGGTACGCAAATTCATTAGAAGAAATGAGTAATTATGGCTTGTGGTACTTATACCAGGCAAGTCAGCCAAAATGTTAAAATGTGTTGTAATAAGAACCAAGCAATCAATCTTTTTACTCCACTTCTTTTCTTTTTATATTATTAATATTGTATCATTATTTGCAGTCCCACCCAAGAGTGGAGAACTCCATCTTTGCAGTTGATAGACTTTGGTTGTGCTATAGATATGTCATTGTTTCCTGAAAAAACAACATTCAGAGAGGTTGGTTTCTGCATTTTACAGCTTCTATATACATTTAATTCTTAAACATCTTAAGTTTAAGTGTTTTATTAAATATATTAGCTGGTTTTTGTTGATTTTACAAATTTTTCTTGCATCAGTTTACAATACTAAAATGGCGCGATTTAAACCATCGACCAACATGATCGGAAATCCGCACTCTTAACCATTAGGCTATTGGCGCTTCCAATCCTCTTATTTATACAGTTTTGATATTTTAGCTAATAGCAACGGAAGGGTTCACATGCACTGAGATGAGAGAAGGCAAGCCGTGGACATATCAGACTGACTTGTATTGTTTGGCTGGGACAATTCATGTTATTTTAATGGGCAGTTATATGAAAGTTGTCAGCCGTCTTGGTCAATGGAATATAGATAAAAAATTACCAAGGTAAAGTTTCATACACTTTTATAAGATAGATAAGGAAACGTTATTCATTTGTGAACTATTGTTTTGGTTTAACCTGAACATTTTTGTGTTTGTATATATAGAACTAGCTGTTGCCCACGACTTCGTCCGCGTGGAGTTCAAAAGTTCAAAACTTATGTTCGCCCCTTTTTTCAACATATTACTTAAAGTATTATCTTAGTAGTAATCTACGAAATTACAGAAATCTACTGAAGCCAGATCCCAAATTTATAAGCCCGGTAGTTTGTGAGCTGATTTTTCGGCTACCCTTATCCTTTGTGTTCGCGATATCTTCAAAACCATTTGTCCAATTTAAATACTGTAAATGACAGTAGTTTTTGCGTGAATCAAATACATACAAAAATACAAAGTTTTCCTCTTTATAATATTAGTATAGATAAATTCCAGGTTTCTTCAACATATTTTTTGCTTTTCTAAAAATAAGTCATTATTTAAATAGCAAAGACAGAAAAATAAAAACACTTTACTATTATTTTATTAAAATAGTTAATGTATTTGTTATTAATTTTTCAGATATATGAAAGTCAGTCTATGGGACAAGATATTTACTACTTTACTTAATGTACCAGATTGCAATAACTTACCAGATTTAATGGATCTCAAGAATGACATAGATAGTGTACTAAATGAGATAGACAACCTCGGTTCACAGCTTCGTAACTTTGCTAATGTGCTAAAATCAAGATAAAACACTTCATACCCCGAAACTGTATTTATTGCATTTAAAATCTATAATGATTGTAAAAATTAGGCACATGTATTGTTAGTTATTAACAAATAAATTATATTTAAGGATGGATCAATTACGTGAATCCCTTTTAAGCTGGGAACATGTATTTCTCTTGAATTATTAAGCAATAATGAAGTTGCAGATTTGACAGTCAAGTTGAAGCACTATTTTCTGTTTAGATGATTATACAGTGTCAATTTCTGTTTCGCTCGCAAAAAAATTAAAACATTCTAACACATTAAATGCTACCATTGCACTTGGTGAGTTCACTTTACGAAAATATCATAGCGGCAAGGAATGTGTTAAATGATTATGATTTATTTTTGTACACCTCATAATACATGCAAATGTCATAGTTTTTGTTTTCAATGTAATTAGAAATAAACAACTATTCAGTTAAAAAAATCTTTTATTTAACAAATTACATTTATTACTTATCTTTGATTTCTAAATGAAAAACAGATGTTGGCTGTCATAGTACAAATATGAAACGTTTATAGACAATTAGTTTAAATATATTGGAAAATGCATTGAATTAGTTAATTTAACTGTTCAGGCTTTTCCCAATCTTTGTTTTTTTCTTTCTTGATACTCTTGTACATTGTCAAACTTCCTTTTGTACAATAATTTAATAGAGTGCTTATTTTCTAAATTTAATTCATTACTTCGATCATTACCAAACATTTGAACAGTTTTGTCTAATTCTATTGATATATTTGTATTTTCACAATTAATTCTATAAATTAGAACAATGCCTTTAAGATCGGAATACACAAATAATGATAAGCCATAGAAGGCCAAAGAGGAAGGAAATAGTTCAACATCTATTTTCTCTAATAATCTGTGCTTAAAACATTCATTATCACTGTTTAGACTATAAACCAGTATTTTATTAAAACTATAAACAGCTATAGCTAAAATGCTACATGATTCATTTATTTTAGTAATAGCATAATGGACTATTGGCAAACTATTAACTTCAATGCCTTCTTCAATCATAACTTTTGCAAAGTCACTTTTTAGGGTTTCATCATTAATGTCAAGGAATGTATCAATGCTGTGGTGCATTTTACCAGTTACATAATCCCAACATTTGACAGTACCATCACCAGATGTACTTGTCAGATATTTATTATCATGTTGTAGAAGTTCCAAATGATTGACAAATTCTGTATGGCCAAGACAATATGTATTGATATTGTAAGTATTAGGATAACATGATACTTTTATTTTTTCATCTCTATCTGAAGAAATAATAAATTTCCTATCACTTGTTTGTAAGACATTAAGTAATAAACTTAAATGACCCAATAGCTTAATTCCATTGTCGTCTTTTGAAATATCGTACATTAAAACATCACCAGTTTTATCAGCTACGAATATATAGTCACTTTGAGGTGAAAATCTTATTTTACTTGCACTTCTAGGTAGTACATATCTTCTTTTAGTCTTGAACGTTGGCCAATTATAAATGATAAGTTGCTTCGATGTCGAAGTTAATATTGCTATGTATTCACAATTGGAGGCAATAACAATATCAGAAATACTATCGTTGGTGTCTTCAGATTCCACATCAATCACTTTGTGGGTAGAATAGTCGTAGCAATCAATGTGTAACCCTCTTGTTACCGCTACGATGTTATTGTTCACTGCGATAGAAGTCATTTCGTCAACTCATACTTTTCCAAAAGTATAATATAATAATATTTTATTGATATAACCCCAAATCTAAATTGGCGCCTAATAACATCAATGCGCTGATTTTATGTCAAATAAGTGTCAATGTCAAAACGTCAAGAGTATATAGTTGAAAATATTTATTTGAAGTTTTCGCTTTAAGTTATATGGATTACCTACTTATATTAAAGTATAAAACTGAATTTTCATTAAAGAAATTATGACCTTCGGTGGCAGTAATTTTGAAATATATGTTTTAAAATAAAAACTTACATAACTTGTTCGTGGATTGGACCTTGCCACTTTCTTTTGTTAGGTGACATTTGACATTGACACTTTTTGATAATGTCATCATTAAATTGTCAATGTCTCAAGTGAATTATATTAAGTTTACCAAATATTACAATTTATGAAGTAGATTTTTGGGACTACTAATTTTCCTTGTAAAGAATTTAGAATAATAATGGCCGGTATGATAACATCTTGGAATCCAGAGAAAAAACATAGTGACGTTGAGAGGTAAAATTTCTAACCACAATACATTCATATAAAAGTTTATGTCCATGAAGTGTTGTTAAAAAACCTATTGTGTGTTAACCATCTTAATGTCTCCATGTTTTTTAGGTGGATATGCATATACCCCGCATATATAAACAGCAAAAAGACTCTTGCTGAAGGTAGAAAACTTCCAAAATCAAGTTGTGTCGAAAATCCTACACATCAAGAGATACAAGATGTGTTGTTAGCTCTTGGTCTCCGTGTTGGTGTGGAGAACAAGTTGTATCCAAGGGAGAGAAGTAAGGTATATATTTTACTATTTTGTAATTAATCACTGCTTAATGTAGTTTAGTAATAAACATTGTTACATTTGCACCATCTATCAGATAAAAAAATACCTACTTAATGTGTATCATACTATTTTCATGAATATGATACCAGTTGTGCTCAAGCATTAGTTAATTGTAATAAAATAATTTATTTATTAAAAATTGTGTATGTTTTAATTTATCATCTTTATGATTCTAGGAAATGTTATACAGAGGCAGGATCCGAGTTCAGATCAAAAATGATGATGGCACTCCAGTTAAACCAGAGTTTGGTTCAAGGGAATCTGTCATGAAGTATATTGGAGAATCTATTCCTAAGCTCAAAACTCGTCAAAACAGGTGAAATTAAATTACATTGAGCCCCTTTTTCTTATTAATACAGATTTAATTTAATAATTACTGAAGTTTTATAATTGATTGTTTATCAGAATATTAATTATGTCGTATCTAAGTAAAATATTTTAATTTTTACATTTTGTTAATATTTTCAGACCTGCCAATCAACAACCACAATCTACACAGGCTAGTAATAAGAACAAAGGCAAGAAGGGGCGTCGATGAAACATGTTTTAAATAATATAAAATGTTTTTACTTTATACATGGTTTTATTTCATCTTATACTAGTTATAATTATTATTATTGTAATACAATTATTATAAGTTATTATATTTATTATATTATATTTAACTTATAGCCCGAGGTCAAAAAATATCATTTAAGACAGGTAAATGTTGTATTTGTTCACTATCCATGAATTAAAATTGCCTTTTCTGTTAATTTATTTTCGCCATTAAAATCTTTAGCTACACTATATCCATCAAAAATAGTAACAACAGGTACTTTATTATTAACTGGCGCCATTGTATTAAACGGAAATCTTGAGGTTACTGCTTCATTTGCTCTACGAATTTTTTGATTTTCTTTGGTATGTGCGCCATTTCCGTCAAGGAATCGTTTATCACCGGCGCTAAAGACTGTGACATTGAAGTCGCTTTCTTCGCAATTTTTGTCGGTAACAGTTGGGTCTGTGACTTGTATCTCGTTGTTTGCATTTCGTCGTAGTCCTGAATTATCGTTTGGTATAACTGTTGAGCTTTTTGCTTCGTATTCTCTAGTTTTGAGTTTATTTTTTCTTTTAAGTAAATCGATGTTTCGTCTAAGTTTTTCATAGGCATTTTCTTCTGTCGTAGTGATGATACTCTTGTCGATAGATCTTCCAATTTTTGTATCTCTGGTACTGTTTCTATTTCGGGATATTCTTCCATGGGATCCAATGCTACTTGCATAGTCTCGTGGAGCACTGTAGGGATGTTCTTCATTATATTGTGCAATGGGCTCGCTTTCCTCGTATCCGGAAACACATTCATTATCTCCATTATCCCCGGCGAGATATCTCTGAATGCTTCGGTGAATTGCGGAGTCGCTTCCCTTACGGACTCCATTATCGTCTCTCCCAGAGCTAGCGGTATTTCTTGCAAGTAATACGGGTATGTTCTTATTCCGTTTGAGACTGCGGACGTAACCAGAGGTAATATAATCGGTCGGGGCGGTGGTAGCCTCGGCAAAGGCGACAATCTGTTCATTCGGGATCTCAATGGTAATAGACGTGGTAGGAGTAATTGTCGTTTCGGTCGGTTTAGTTTCTTTGATGTCTGCATTTGGTTTAAATGTGCAAGCGCATTCACGTTCGTGATTCTCTGAGTAGTGATAATTCCTTCTGTATTTGTTTCTGGCGGTGGTTTCGTAGGACTCGCTTTCGTCAGCATTAAGAAAATTATCAAACAATATGCTGAGACTCTTAAAGAGTGGGATATATTTGTGATTGATAGATTCATAGCTATCTATTGATCTTTCCGTTGTTCTATTCCTAAATTTGCTTAATAATCTTTGTTGTCTCTTCAATCTCTTCGGCCTTAAAGGTGTCCTAATCTTTAAATATTTTTTGTATTGAACAGAAGACGTTTTCTTTGGGGAAACTGTAAAATTGGCAGTTTATTTAAAAATGTTTTTTTTTTTTGTTAAAACATACGTAAAGTTGTCATTTATATAATGCGCTAATTACCTTTTCCAGGAGATGGCGCAGAAAAAAACTTGTTTCTCGATAAAACTGGCAAGAGGTCCTTTTTTAATTCAGCTTTAAATGTATCTGTAAAAAAAGTTAGGTAATATCGTAAGTTACGTCGACCTGAACAAAATTCATTATTCCCTTTTTAATAAATCGAGTTGTGTGTATATTGTAATATGGGACAAATACTTTAATATTTACTTTCATGGAATAGTCTTGACCTTATTGAATTACGGGTTACGTTACCTGCTGAGTTGGATCGAGGCGTCGTTTGTAAAGATTGCTTCCCCCGCACTTCTTCGTCAATGGCCTCGTTTAAAGAAAACGGTTTTGCCTCCAAATCTGTGTGAAAATTTAAATACATAAGCATAATTTATTTTTACCATTACATTACCTGGATTAATATCAGAAGGATCTACTTAAATATAGCACATTCGATTAAAAATTGTGCAATGTAACATTTTTTTGTTCATTTTACTTCTTACTATTACAAATGCGAAAGTTTCGATGGATGGATTGATGGGTGGATGTTTGCTACTAAGTTTCTCCAAAACGGCTTAACGAATCTCAATAAAATTCCGCACAGATATAGAACATAGTCTAGAAGAATACATTACTACTTAGTTTTTTTTTTTAATTTCGCGCGGACGTCGTCGCAAGCAAAATATTTATGCTACTTAGCACTGTATTTTTATTCATAAATATATTATACTTATTTACAGGCTAAATCATGATAGATGTAATTAACGTTTGCATTGTCATGTCTTTTTATTTAAGTCACGGTTTCTTATACGTGCTCGTTAACGCAAATAAATACAGCATAAAGGAATCACTACGTGCATAATTCGATTACGACATTTATTAGAATTCTGCTACGGAAACGTTTATGATGTAGTTCAGTCAGTAAATGTCTGATTCGATAACAGATTGTCATAAGTTCGATTTTTTATTATTATTATTATAAATTATTATTATTAACAGTATATTTAACTGTACAGAGCTATCGTAAAAGCGATTATAGCATTTATATTTATGTCATAAGTTAAAGACTTTTTGCTCCGGTACAATGTTTTTTTGACCGATTTCCCAAAACGTCGTCTCGACGTCCCAAAACTTTAATCGTCTGTATTTTTTTTTTAACAAAACCATTAGTTACTAAAAGGTTTTTTATTAAGAACTTCAATAATCTACTAAATCCGAATGATAATGAAAACATACAATTGCTATAACTCTAATTATTTTATATTTACTAAAACAATCAGAACTCAACACTTTTATTGAAAGTGTACTCTGAGTATTGCAAAACGTATTTATTGAATACAATACTTAACCGCAAAATATTCATTTCATGAATAAAAATGGCAGCGTACTCTCGCTGTTTTTGCTACTGTAGTTTATGTTAAAACAAAGCAGCCAATCCTATATTTAAAAAAAAATGGTAAAGAGCGAAAAAAGTAAACGCCACTTTTTTTGGTTTGAAATGAAAATAGAATGTTATCGATAAATTCTATCGAAACATTTTATTCGCCATAACTAGAATTAAAAAACACATGGACGTCGCCAGCCGATAATCTAGGCTAGAAGTGGGGGGGTAGTTTCCCGCTATTTTTTGTTATTTTTGTTTTTTTTTTGTTGGTCATGAATATACTTAAATAATTTAAAAAAAAGACACTCGGCTTGTACATTACAAACGTTGAGTAGTACATTTGATTTTATTAGAGAACTAGCTGTTCCCATGCGGCTTCATCCGCATGATATTATAAAAACTTTATTTCATTGTTTACATTTGTCAAGTTATCATTTGCAAATGTCAAAATGACATGACACGATGACAAACTATGGCAATCTTGCTTCCTTGATGTTAGCAGCAACTTATGGTCTCTTTTCCACATTAGGGTTTTTGTCCAAAACATTTACCCCCCAAGTTTAATGGCGTGAAAATAGCCTAAAGCGTGACGTAAGTGTAGGGCTTTTTATTAAAAAAGAATTATTTAAAAATATGCTGTAATTGCTAACATCTTAGGCAACAAAGAAGTGTGTGTTTACGCTTTATTATATTAGTTTATATAAATATTTCCTATTAAAAAAAAGAAAATGAATATTTATGTACAATTTTAATTGTATATTTACAACTTTTAAAATTTTCGAATAATCAATAGTTATTAAATTATTTAAACTCTCATGAGACATTTTATAAGTAATTATTTTACGGCTATTACTTATAATTAATAGTTAATTATTTTTAATGAATAAATAGCTTTTTCAATTAATTATTCAAATATGTATCATAACATTTCAGAGATATTTCTATGTAGAAAAAAAGAAAAGATTTCGTCATAACGTTTACGTAACAACTTACCGCATTTTCTTTTCCGTACAAAAATGAACAAGGAAAGCGATGAGCTGTAAAATTGTGACTGACGTATATTTAGAGCCTTAAGAAATTCCTTTCGTAACGTTGGAAAGCGCCTAAAGAGAACTGGGATTAGATTTGACAGCCAACACTCCATTAACCCGTCACATTTAAAAAAAAATAGATTTACGTGAAAGGAAATGTAAAGCCATTCATACTCACTCTGGATAAATATAACACAATTAATCACAAGATAGCAACGCCAAACACGGATTTCCATTTTCAAACATTTTCGATAATAATAAGACACAACACGTAATGGAGCGGAATTCACGGATCGTGTTGTTTTTATGTATTAATAACTGTGGGTTTCCACTGTTGATACAGATGTATGAAATCAAATTGATATCGTTTTCATTCTCATTGCATAAACAAAGAGGAGGATATGTGTCAATAAAAGTGTTACAGCAGTGGAATTTGACGTTAACCTTGGATGTTGCGATTTTGCAGTTTCACAATTTTTAGCTTTGTCGGCTTTGTTTCTTTATTAATTGTCTTATGCTAAACGAGAATGAATATTTATATTTGTTAAAAAATGCTGCGTTAGCCGACTGTTGCCAATGAACAAGTTTAGAGTGTACAATTACTGTGTGTATAAAATAATTTTTTAAACTTTACACGATAAAGTTATTACACAAACACATACTATAGTAACTTACTTCAACAGTAAGTTGAGATGCGATGGTAAAAAAAATAAAAATTGTATTAAAATGTAGGAAATACTTCTTTTTATTTGATATACAGTAGGATTAAATTGCCACAAGTCAGAAAGCGAGCGAAATATTCTTTATTTGATCCATTCTGGGTCGTCTATAAAGTTGTTTGGTCCGTTATTGAGTAAATGCCGTCGGCTTTATTTGAATACAAATTCGATAGTTCTTATCTCGGGGCGAAATGGAATCCGCGTAATGAAGTGAGCCCTCGTACGAGGGTATTCCAGCAACATTTCATTTCCTACATTTTTCTTACTGGAAGTCCATCTTGTGAAAAAAACATAAGTAGAAAACAAAGTGAATAATAAGCAACAAGCACTTCCGAATAATGTATGCTTTATTATTTATTTTCATATTAGCACATTATTAAAAAAACTTTTTATAAATTACAAGTCATTTACAGAAAGTTTTTTGTTATTAATATCCTTGCCTAAAATGATCGTCGACCTTCGATAGAAGGCGGCATTTTAAGCTCCCAAAATTCAAATATTACTCAGCACAGAATTAAGCTCGGAAGTTTCATAAAAATCTAAATCTATATAATTAACGATACTAAAACTTCCATCCACGAAACTTTTTAAAATGTAATTCCCGTCACAACTGCCGGTGTTTAATTACATTTCCTCGCAAAAGGGACTTTCAAGTAGGTTGGGTTTTAAATTTTTATCGCTCGTAACTTTAGACGTCTCGGGGTGGATTTGACCTGTCATATGAGGGACCTCGGGACTTTCATTTCCGCTCATTCTTTTAAATGGCCACAAGCTTTCCTCGCGGAGATGGTTTGTAGCGGTTTACGACTATGTTTTGCAATTTCCATTTTCAGAGTTATTTTGTATGTGATAAAACAATTTATGTCAGAATTACAATATCAATTCTTACAAGTTCAATATTTGTGTGCATTTTTTGTAATCTCTTTAATCTCCCGAGACACATTAACATGATACTTGCTTCATTCAAGAATTATGAAATTATATTATAAATATTTAATGTACGAGATGGCGAAACATTTAAACGGTTTTCATGTTTATTTCATTTCCAAATTACAAAAGCACAAGATTTCTCGCAATTCGCTTCTTGAAGTCGTCGAAGAGCGTCGGTGGCTCAGGGGTTAAGCACTTGACTTGTAATCTGCTGGTCCTGGGTTCGAATCTCGCCATGTACCTTTGTGATTTTCGAGTTTCATATGTACTCATGTATGTATTCATCCAATGTTCTTATAGTGAAGGAAAACATTCGAAGATATGTGCGTAGTACACCAACCCGCAGGGGTCAATATGTCTGGTTGACTATGGTCTATTCACCCCTAGCTTAGGGTAGGCTCCGAGCCCCACATTCGGGACGTATAGTGAACTGGTGATGATTATGCGTCTTGAAGTCCGGTATTCATTACTTCAATTTAAAACTGGATTTTAACATTCTGACCTAATTGATTGAGCAAACATTATTAACGTAATTAAATACAGTTACTAAGACCATTAACAAATTTTAAAGCACACTTTTCCTGAATTTGATTATAATAACAATGCACACAAAAGATTATAGGGACTATTAATTCTGTTTTTCATTTTCTCAAGCAACATTATATTAAATTCACTTACAAAGATATCAGCCCCTCGGGAGGCTTAAAAGAAGCGCTTGCCGCGTATTCTTTTCTTTTTCAACTTATTTTTAAAATGAACGATTGCTTTTTTATCTTTACTTGATCAATTAATAATTTATTGATATAATTTAACTTATAATATCACAATAACCTTAAATTTGACCTATAATAATAAACAAGGAGATTTATCTGTTGTATTTTGCTGAATATTTTACCCTGAATGTAGAGATGCCACTATAACCACAATTGTACGTACACGACATAGACTAAATGGTTTTAATATAGATAATAAAAAACAAAATACATTAAAAACAAAACATTCTCGAAAAAAAAACACACTAAAAAGTAACGAAATAATTCC
>LD700006.1:342729-353071 GCA_003118335.3 Papilio memnon | reverse complement strand
CGTTGGTGGTGTAATGGTGAGCATAGTTGCCTTCCAAGCAACTGATCCGGGTTCGATTCCCGGCCAACGCAGTTTATTTTTTTTATCCTGTTTTTAAAGAGATTACCTAAGACATTTTTGGCAATCTACAATGTTATATCAAATAAAACTGTACTTGATATAAAATTGCCGAATGTTATTGAAGATTCTAAGTTAACGCTCATAGCGTTGGTGGTGTAATGGTGAGCATAGTTGCCTTCCAAGCAACTGATCCGGGTTCGATTCCCGGCCAACGCAAGATTTTTTTGTAAATTGTTTTTAAAAAGTTTATTTAAGAAGACATTTTTGTCAACAAACATCGTTTTACTTTATTGTTTTTATCTTACCAAAATTAAATTTTTTCAATTTTTTCTTGATTGATACATTTGTATGAATTAACGACTAACACTTTACTTTAAACAAATCAAAGTCTTTTTGTATTTTTTTTACTTCTTTACTTTTCTACGTAAAAGTTTCTCATCTCTAATGGTAATTGATAATATATTGTAAGAATATTATGAACACAAAAAAATAGATAATAAGGGTATTATATGGACAAGATGATGTCTTACATCATTAAACGACAAGCAGAATACCCAAAGTGGAAATTACACTGTTGCTCATAGAAATTTATATTATTCTTTGTTATTATATCTCGAGTAGGGTGATGTCCAAATAAGTCTATACTATACTATGCAATTATGTACAAAGCTATGTGTGTTGCCAGCTCATAAATGTCCCAACCGAGAGACTATACATAGCTAGGGGTGACGAGGACTTAGGGTTTAGGTTGACAACAAAGCTAGAGCAAAATCGATATTGACTAATTAAGATATTTAGACAAGACTGGGTTTGGAATACATATGTCGTTAGATAGGTACATAAATACAAACGCAGAAAAATCATTACTCGTAAAGTGGATTAATTTATTTTGTGATTTTGGAATAGATTTAAACAATAGTTATTCTCAAAGGTCAATGTCGATTAAAATATAAATTATGATTCACATTTAATACGTGACGATATATCAAAATAACATCACGTATAAATTCATAGTTTACTCGGAATAAATTCGTCCTCTAGATATCGAGGACAGTTCAAATACGGAAATGAAAATTTATTCATTGTCACGTCTTCTGAGGAAATGTTACACAACTTGTATACTTGTATATCGTATACAAGATTGTTTATCCTAAAGAACATATTAAAGGATTCATAATATCTGATACAAAACATAGCAACGGTAAACATACTGACGGTTAAAAACAATTCCTTTATAATAAAATGTCATCATGAAATAACTTCCTTCTTTTAACACGATGAGTAAATTTATAAGTATAGTCTAAGAAGGATACCTAGCCCGGTGAGAGACGCTTCTATCGGTTAGTTCCGTCGTAATTTTTTTTAAAACCTGCATGGACATGAAAATGTCATAAAAAGAGGGCGCCAGTGAGCCATCATAATTTAGTTTCACTTATGCTCACCGGGTCTGACAACTTGTCGGTCTATACTTCTGTTATGTATCGATCCTCAACCACAAGTGCTTTGTATCCAGTATACACGTTTATAAATCTATCTCAAAATATTTATGTAAAATGTTTTGACATGTTATAAAATAAAGTCATAGAAATTGTCAGGAAGGATAAGTGGTTAAATTATTACGGTCGTTCGATATCGGGTAATGCAATCTTTAATCGGAGATATTTTTGATGTATAGCATTCCGGGACTGCGGTGAGCGCCCTCTGGGGGCGAATAATCCCAGAGAAGAGTAACAATTCACTAAGAGAAAAAATTACGCCTCAATTGCTGTCTGTAACATTCAGTATGTTTAAAGCTTACATAAGTATTTCCTTAGTGTAGATTTTTTATAATAAATCTACATTACTGACCGTTAAGACTTTGAGTATGGCAGGTAGTCTTTTTAATTTAATTATTTCTGTTTTCAAGGATATAATCTTCTTGTTTCATTATCCCCTCTTTTTTTATTTTTCGTTATTTTATGTTGTAGAGATTCTTATATTGTTTAAAAACCCTACAGTCTCCTAAATGAGTAAAAATATATTTTAAATTAAAAAAAAATGTTATTTCATATTCTCGCTATGGTGAAATAACCCGTACAAACACGAAACTGTTGAAGCAAAGTGGATCAAAAATAAAGCGAACAATTTTTTATAATAATGTTAATAAGCTATAGGTTTCTTAACGAAAATTTAATTTAATTTAATTTCAAATACCGTTGTCAATAACTATACATTACGTACTAAATTATAACTTAATATTGTGTATGCTAACTGTATGTTTAATATGAAGTGAAGAACAATAGCAGAGTTTCTCGTGTTTTTTATAATATAATGCTGACTCTACGAAGCTACGACGGTGGCGTAGAGCGTGCTACGACGCTATTGAGTTAATGTATCGGACATTTGCTGACATGCACGTGTCTCGCAACAAGTGTTGCCACTGCAATAAAGATCTAAATTTTTAAGTTAATTCTCTAAAAAGTGTTTTATAAATTATTTAAATGCTTATGCGATGTCATTTAGCTAGTGTTTTTAGGTCGGTATAGTAAAAATGGGAATTTTAATTTCAGCTTTGAATATTTGCTATGATTTTTACGATGTGAACTGGGTAAAATTACTAACCCACTTTTTTTAAACCCGAAATATTTGTTTAAAAAATCAATATGTATTAAAAATCATTTATTAAATTATACTGTATCTAATACAT
Organism: Papilio memnon; assembly: GCA_003118335.3. Lineage (NCBI taxonomy): Eukaryota > Metazoa > Arthropoda > Insecta > Lepidoptera > Papilionidae > Papilio > Papilio memnon. The sequence continues at coordinate 350,325 of LD700006.1, read as the reverse complement.
ACAAATTTCACCTAATATCAGTACGTCAACGTTAAATGTTTTCGTAATATGTAGTATATACCAAGTACTATAAAAATCAAATGTATATTAAACATCCAAAAGATCTCACGGATATCTTCTAACATTACCTCTGAAGATAAAATACATTAACAGATCATTTTTACCTATAGTCTTCTACATAAATCTGCATTACTCTCCTGGAATAGCCATTCAGCCCTGACCTAATCTTACAGAATACTATTATAAATAGCTTCATCTTATACTTGTAATGACTTATAGAACATATTGGAGCCACAGACCATCTATTTTACTAGCAGTATACCCTGTCTATACTTTCACTATTAGCAATTCTATTGGCAATATCGTATTTCATTAGAATATATTTGTTTAAAGTTAGGAAGCAAAACGAGTAAACATAACGTCCACTTGGCTATAAAGTCACTATCCGAAAGTTTATAGTCATTGCTCTAATTTATACCGGTCCCTTATTGCCACTAGTGTTCGGTTTATGGTCTATAAAACCTATGTTTATAGTATCAGCTTCAATGGTTACTTTACAAATCGAAATTTCAACCTTTCAGGTAGATACTTATGTTACGTAGCTAATTTTAACGATAACAATTAAAATATGATATGACAATAGAGGACATATGTATTTTATTACTTAAACGGCTGTTTATCTTAAACTTAATCTAAATGAAAATGTTTAATTAAATCACAACCAAACTAGTTTTAGGAAACCTGAAACCGTTTATGAAAATGTATCAAGACAGTTTTAATATTGCGTTTGTCAAGATAAGTTACACTTATTACAAAAATGCAAGTATGTTACCGTTGCCCTTTACTTCGCATCCATTTACTGAAGAGGTTTTACTGCGAGCAATAACACTGAAATTGTATTGAATCGAAACCGACGGACTGTGATGTAAGACATGGATTTAAAGCCGCTTCTTTGACATATGAGCAATGTAGAGTACATTTCTTAAATTTATAGAAAGTGTTGGGTTTACAAAAATACAATAAATATAACGTAAAAATGTAGATGATATTATTAGTCTGATTGTTTATTAAACAAAATGTCCCCAGGCTGGCATCTGTGCAAGCAAAAATATTTTAAGATATTGTGATTATAAACTCATTTCCATTGAATCATTAATGAGTGCTACATTTTTAAGCGATTCACACTCGACACCAATAATTATTATGATTCATTTTATACGCATTTTCTTTTGCACGATGCGATTTAACTGTGCTATAAAATTATTTTAACTTTTAGTATGTAATATATAGTTTGTTTCTCAACAATGCAATATATGGGGGCCAGATGTGATTAATTTAATCGTCAATTGTACAGTCGATTTGATATACCTTTGTCAGAGAGAATCGCCATTTGACGGGATATGGTCACCAATTTACCAATGGATAACACGATCAAAGCTCTGCCGACCCGACGTTAGCCACAGAGCACGCGCTACTAATTACGAGTATAGCTCGGTATAAGAATATATAATACACAATTCCTATATTGTCACAATAATATTAACTTACTTTGTGGTCCTAATTAATGTGACAAAGTAATAATATTATCTAGTGTTTAGCAAGATCATTGAAATGTTTTTTTCGTCGTACATCCGTGTAAAACTTATCTCATTTTTCCGGTAAAACAAAAACTATTCAAGTGTCAAATATATAATAATAAAAAAAATGTGTTTTTTTATCCGAAATCCTCACATAAATTATTTCTTTATTTCTCACTTTCGTAAGTTCTAGGTATCTAGGTATAATGCGACCAACGACCGATACATAGGAATGTATAATACAAAATGATGTGTCGCGCCAAACTGGTATTACCTTAAAATTAAACGACAAGATTTGATCCCCTTTGTTAGAGGCGGCGTGTTAACGATTGACGTTAACGTCCTCACAAAATGTCAATTGATGGGGACTCCGACGCCGCTCCAAAGCGCGCGATAATGTTGCTTGGTATTTTAACGAAAAAAATACGCTTACATCAGCACATTTACGATGCAGGTAACATTAATCAATTTGAATAAGCTGTTTCAATTTGGGAGAATATTTATTTAGTAACTTAAATAAGGAAACAATATACACACAATCTCAAACACACACAAATCCGTGTAGAGGGAGAATCACATTTTGTCTTCATGTGTTCACTTTTTAATTCATGTCTATTCGTCGACATTTCCGCTACTACGAGTATTTGTATTTCCATTCGTTATTCACTCTAAGTAATTATATTTATCGTTAAAATATTGCCACGGAAAAATAATCATGGTCGACTAAATAAATAGGTGATTAGTGATCGATCGCCTGTTAGTAGATTAAAGCGATGAGCAAGTTGTTGCGAGGTGGTTTCCATCTCATTAACGCTTGACGTGCCAATATCCCAACTTAACATGCAAATCTGCCAGCTTAAAGGGAAATTGATTAGACGACCTTAATAAGAAAAATAAGATTTTTTACTTGCATCAGCAATCTATTAAATTACTATACTAAAGATTAAATGCAACATCTCCAAGTAGTAGACAGGCAGGAGATGGCGTAGGACAGGCGCTGGCGGTTTGTTGTGCTGGAAGCCAGTATCCGCTTTGGGTCGCTGCGCCAGCGGAGTAAGTAAAGACTAAATTAAAATTTGCACATTATAAAACAACTTGTTCATTTTTGAAAACAAAAGTTAAATGGTAAAGTGATAGGAATATTTTCTTTATTTGAATATGAAATAGATAAATATTTATGTGAATAAAGAGACATGAGATTGGGGAGGTTATACTCGTATATCAAATGTGGAATGATTGATAAAAAATGATAGACTTTAAACATTTTTCTTCCCGAGAATATACTGATAATAACGTTGATTTTGAAAAATTAGTTTTCAGTTCTGGTATGAATGGACGTAAATGAATCTACAATCTATCGTCGATAGGTTTTCAATACAGTATATGTAACTGTCCATTTTTAAGAGATAATACTATCGATGACTAGTAGAAGCGTTGAAAGATGTTAGAAACCTAAAAGACATATTTTACAGCTTTTGCCGGATTCAAAAAAACAAAGTGATACCGCATCTGACATGTAGTCATTTTTTTTTTACAAGATAAGAAAATATCGCAAGTGTTCTTATAGTAAAGATTTATAGTTTTGATTTCGCACTGCCTTTATAATAATATCAGTACGAGGAACAAAGTATTTCGTTCCAACAGGATACTTGATTTGTAGCGTTTCACAGCAGTGTAATAGAGGACGCCAGTTTGCTTACGTTTGCAATATATTTGTACAGAAAAAGAGGTGCACCAAAACTCTTTGTATAAAATTTCCTATCACTTGCGCGAATAAAGTTGTGAAATATTTTATAATATTTAAAAATCGATCTCCGATGAAAACATAATCGAAGTCTGATCATCACAATTGAAGTAAAATTGATTTAAACATGTTTAAAACATTTATTTAATTCTCTAGTTTAAATGAAAAAAGAACATAAAAATGTACACTGGTGCGGAAGTCAATGCGTTAACTTGTTGCACTTTACGTAGCGAGCGTGTCGGACAAACGAACTGAAGGTGGCAAGCGGCGCGCTAACGAGAATCCAATGCCATGCCGACATATGCATGAAATCATAAAAATACAATATACATTTGTAGACGTAGTAGACATATTCTTAGCTGATATGTATAATAATTTATTTGTGATCTCGCTACCTTCATCTTTCTTAAAATTATTAATAATTGCTCGTTAAATAGTAACATGGCCTTTTCTTGTCACTTATTATGCTTTGTTTCTTTTTAATCAATCTTTTTTCAAGTTATTTAAGTCCATTTTAATGGCTTTATCAATGTGCCTGCACAATTTAGATTCAGTCCCATAAATTGAAAACACCTGAAAACATATTTAAATTCACATTATAAATAATAAATGAAGTCGCAACTTTGTTCCTTATGAAAATCCGCATGCTTATAAAACAGATAATATAGCTATAAAAGAATCAAAAGTCAAGTATAATAATAAATAAAAAAACTTCAAAAAATTATATAAACCGGAAATTTTAAAGTCAAGTGTTAAAGATACGAAATAAATGCACAGTAAAACATTTTTCAAGTGGCTAAATGATTACGTTCCTTCTGAAGAAGGGTTGTTAAGCCGTAATTTATTTATTTTTTTAAATTTCACCGGCAACCTTATTATTACTGACGAAATAGAAATTCTCGTGGAAATTGTCGGATATTTAAGAGCGTTCGGTAGAAATTATAGACATCGTACTGATGAAATTAGGATGTTTGAAATATTTGTTATTTCAAAATGAAAAACGCAATATTTATCTGTTAATTATAAATGGATATATTCAGTAAAAAGACACTAATAATAGATGGATTTGGAAATCGAAAATCTGTTATGCCATTCAAAAAAATGAAATGTGTGCCGATAGAACATTTTCGAGATATAATGACTAAATTAAACTACAAACTTTAAAGGATTTAGATCTCGTAAAGTGAAACAAACTCCTCAAAGTAACTAATTCTCCTTTTCTCTCCATCTTAAAGTTGGGTAATATAATCATAGACGTGTAAATCTTTTTGGGTCGCGGTGATCTGTTATTATAATATAATTATCTGAAAGGCATAAATAAGGCGTTAGAGTATCGAGTAAAAAGTATTATAAGTATCTTAAATCGGAAAAGTTTCCTTATAAGTTTGCATGTAAAGTCTACAATTTGACTGTTTTTGACCTATGTATAAAACACTTTTTGTATAACATACGTTCCAAGTCCAGAAAGCAACACGACTTTCTGAAAACAACTCAAAGCGCTTTTAAGTCTTTGTGTTTTGTCCTCGGGAAGAGCAAGCAGCTTTTTGAACTTGTTCTATAACTTTTGTTAGTCCTATTTATAAATAAATAAGCAAGCTCTTTCGTCGGTACTCACATTAAAATCTATTTTGAACAAAAAAAAACAGTGACACGAAAAAAACGCCAGATAAATATTTAAAAAGACACACTAAAGACTATCTTAAGTGACATGAATTAAAAATCAAAGCAAAATATATTTTAAATGTTAGTAGTATTTGAAGATTTAGCATTAATGAGGAGTGAGTGTCCCACTGAGCTAACGTTTTGAATGTTATCACGGTTTACAAATCAAAATGGATATTCAAGCCCGAGGAAATGAAAATTAAGATACGGTTGAAGAAAGGCACTGCTTGGTCTCTAAAGATAATGCCAGTGTTTGTCGACACTAGCGAAACAAGTTACTGAAATAATTTATTTGTATTATAAAATAAATGTTTTAATTTTTTAACACTTAACATAAACATTTTAATAATCCATACTAAGATACATTTATCCTAGACGTAGAATTATTATAAAAGTAATCTTGTAGTAAATTATATTTTGGAATTCCAGCGACACATGGTTTAAAAATTAGACAGCGTTCTTGTATCAGATTGCAGTGACTTTTGTATTAAAAATATAGTCATCCCTTATATTCCCTTTGATTCCCATGAAACAGACTACAATATGTTAAAACAGCAAAGATGTTCAAAATAAAAGTTTGTTCGAATAAAATGTGGACAGTTTATAACATTCTTTTAAACCAAATCTAATGAGACGTGTTGGAGAAATGTCACGCAAGATTTATGTTGTTTTAATTTTTTTAATGTCATGTTAGGTATTAGAGAATTTTTCAATGATGTATAGCAAATTCTTTTCACTATCTAAAGTAGGAATATTTGTACTAAGTCATACAAATGTTGATAATTAAACAATCACAAAAATATTTTAGTAGTCCAAATTACAATGAATACCTCTGAAATATTTTAAATGTTGGAAATATTCTATAAATGGCTTAATCATAGAAAATAATGACCAAAGTTCTCAAGAGACTTCATAATTTAACTTTTTATGATGTTAACGAAGCCGAAAGTTTCAAGTGAAACAATTTATCTTTATTGTGTACATGAAAAGGAGTTTATTTTTTAATATCGGACACACAAGCTATGTGATTTATGTTTGTAAGGGATAATTAAGCTAAGTCTTAATAAACTTTAACAACATACCAGATTGCTATTAAATTCGAATGTTGCAGCTCGGAACAGTGTAAGCTTTAAGTTTGCTAAGTCAAAATGTAGTTAGGATACTCGGGAAACAATAAGCCCTTTATTCCAACAACAGTAGGCAGTTTTTTTTATGTTGAAACCCGAATAAAAATATATTTGAATATTCTGAACTAAATTCTAAAGAACATTTGTGTGTGTGCGTTTTTTTGCAATTTTTTAATAATAGTAAGTTATTTCTTATTGACTCTATTTTTACATATCATATTAAGTATATTTTTTTATTCACAAATAGGCCTTAAACATGTGCCAGTTTATAAGAGTAATTTATATATATTTTTGCAACACATAACAAAAGTTTAGTTTTATTTTATTAGTTGGCAAATCTTATCTCAATCCATATTGAAAATAATTCTCATCTTTACTGAAGTTTTTGACCGACTTCCTAGAAGAAGGAGGCACTCAATTCGTCTGTATGTTTTTTTTTAATGTGTGTTTCCGCGATAGCTCCGGCCCTGGTGGACCGATTTTAAAAAATCGTTTTTTAACCGAAAGGTAGTGCTTGCAGGTGGGTTCCATTTTTTTTTTTATTTTTGGAGTCAAAGACTACGCCGTAGTTTAGTTTTATAATCTATATAGTTTAGCTCAAAATCGCGGGACGAAATTTGGGATCTTTTTTGCTATCTTTGTTTACGTAGCCTAAATTATAAGATACATAAAAATGGTGTATGGGAGAATTGTAGCCCTATAAATTTGCTATATTAAAGTCCGCGATAGCATATAGGTATCTATCATTTAAGGTTGTCGCACAATAACCACTTTTTTCATTAAAAATATCGATTGAAATCTATACCCCACTTTCAACGCTATTACTCGTGTTCGGTATGAATCCCTATCCAAATAAATATGTCCATCGTCAAGAGAATTTAATGTAGATTATAAATGCCCTTTGAACTATATAGTTCCGATCAATAGTTTAGGAGATATCATAAGAACAAAATTACAAGTCGCAGAAAAAATTACCAATTTGTAACAAAGTTTTCTTTCTTGGCTTACGTAGCCTAAACTATAAGACCTACATAAAAATGATGTATGAAAGAATTGTAGCTCATCAAATTAGCTAAATTAAAGTCTGCGATAGCATATATCTATCTCTTAAGGTTTTCGCACAATAACCGTTTGTTTCGCGAAAACCGTCAAATAAATGCAATCGACTTCATTTAAAACGCTTTTATCCTTATTTGGTATGAATCCTTATCCAAATAAATATGTTTTCATGTTAGAGTATTAAATGTAGATTATAATTGCCTTTTACAGTATGTAATTCCAGTGGCGTAGCGAGGGGGGGCAAAGGGGGGCATCTTGCGCCAAATGGCCCGCGAAAAAAAATTATAATCGATTACTGGAAAATACATTAAAATATGTGCCAAAACAAATATAATAAATGATTTTTCGTAAAAAAAAAAACGGAACACTTCCAATCTAAACCAACGTATCTTATCATATTCTTGTCGGCTCAAGGGCGGATTTGCCA
>LD700006.1:285876-328949 GCA_003118335.3 Papilio memnon | reverse complement strand
ACAAAATAAAATTGTAAATCACTTCTAATATGGAAATAAAGAGGCTTATTATTATTATTATTATTATTATTAATTTGATAAATGTAAACAATAAAATTAAGTTTTTATAATTTCACGCGGATGAAGCCGCACAGGAACAGCTAGTTTAACAATAAAATTTCACCGGTATTTTCTATAATATATCAGTTGTCAAGTTTAATACGGCACCTCGTGTCCTTGTATTGATATGTAATAAATCATTTCAATGATCATAAATTGATAATAAGCTCCATCTTTTGTTATAAAATAAACTAATAATTTAAATACAATTAGTTATATTGACATGTCGTTTTGAGGATCTATCAATAGATAGTGTTAGTGATGGTTGTGAAAAATGTTTCAAGTGAAGTCAACTATGTCTCCCGTATATATTTGTTTCTCTTTGTTTATAACTAATGAATAAGCTAGTAAATTTTCATGTACAGTAAATATAGGGCGTAAGTTTAGATGTTGTAGTCAAAATAAATTAACTGCAAGAAGGCTCATCACTGTTTAAGCTAGCGGAACAAATTGCCTGCCAGTATTAACTGGGAACTCCCGTCTATGCGACGAATAAATATTTAGATCAAGACGTTAAGTGATTCTTATGAATACCATACATTGAAATTAATTAAATTTCCATAGAATATTACTATCATAGATTTGTATCATGAAATATTTATTGAGATACCTAAATTTAATAAGTAATTATAATAATCACGAAGAAAAAAATATACGATTAACATAAATAATTTATAAATAAATCAAAAGAAAACCATTTTTATTAATTCTGCCATTAAATGTATATAGAGTTTTTAAAAACGAGGCGACTGCGAACGTAAATTATTACTGGTCCCTCTTAAAAGAAACCACCACTTGAAGGGGATAAGGTACATTTCCTTCCCTATACATCGTTACTTGTCTTGTAACACAAGAGAACAACGATGTCCAAAACATAACATGTAATACGTGACGTGAGAAAACAATGTCGTCCAGAGTATAGACTGGTCTGGTCATTAAAATGTACCAAGTCAACGTTCGCTGTGGCACGGAGAGAGTAATTAAACTTGCTCCTCAGCTGTTACTCGTGTCTGTATCGTGCCCGGATTGCGAATACTAAATATATTCCAACCGAAATGCTCAATTTTTTTATAAAAACATTTACAACTATTAATTTTGTTCTACAATCCCTCACGACACAGGTCTGTGGCCTAGTGTGAGGGTGCTGGTATTTTCGGAAAGCGATTGAGAAGTAAGAGATAATGTATGATAGGATAGTGTACACTGTTACACTTTTGAATTTTTTTTTTTACTGTCAAGTCATTCTGTTTTCAGAAAACCCTTTAATGACAAGACACTAATACTAACGAGATGTTGGTAAAGTACTAACTTTGACTTCGAAAGAATTATGATATCATTTTGTGGGAAAAATGTAAATGAATACAGAAGTATTATTTCTCAAAGTGAACTCTAGTATAACGAAGTCGCTCGAGGTTAACAAGTGAACTTGGGCGACGCAAACTTTACCGGCTTAAAAACAAACAACTACAAGACTCAGAAGCTGCTATTGAATACACAACTTTCACCAAATTTCGTTTTATTTTGTAGATTGGAGTTTTTTTGTGGCACAAAGTGGTTTTCTATTTTAAGATTGTGATGTCAAAGAGTTGGTTGTAACTTTTTGAGGAAATGATATACAACCCACACGATAAATGAAAACCGTAAAAATATATGTACACTTAATAAATATAAAAAGGGATGTACTGTCGGCAGTTATTACTGCTTACTGGTTTAGGATAGCGTTGCTTTATCTTCGATTAACAGTTGTTTAGCAACTGAACGACTAACGGCCAAATCCTGAATCGAACCTTAAACACTTCGCTTCGTAAACGCCATTCATAATACAATCTGCCAGACGTCAAAATGATAAGATTTAGGATGCAAACGTGGCCGTCATCATTTAAGACGCTGTTACATAATTAAATGTCGTTTCAATATTAGGTCGTAACTGTTTGGCAATCACTTTAAAATATCCATGTTAAGGAAAAAGACTACATACATTTTTCAGCCCCGTTATTTATAATGCTACAGATATTTCATGTAAAATAACAAATAAAATTTGCACGCTGACGTTAAATAAATATCGGTAACCGGAAAATTCTGTATTGACACAAAAATTTACATTGCGGACAGATTTTTCAGGTAACAATACAAACCGCAAATACAATATTTAATTTAAATCTGGTTTCGGAACGGACATATCGTTTCTAGAACCGCAAACATTGTAAACGCTTCAAAATGTTATAATACATAAATAACAAAAAAATAAACACACCGATGAGCCAAAGGGGTACGCAGAGATTACACTGTCACTTGCATTATTTCGTTGCCATTTTTAAAATCGATCTTATAAATATTTTACATTAAATTAGTAAAAATAGGACGATAATATTCGTAATTTTTTTACTAAAATACACTCGTATATTTATTGCTGAATCACCTCACGGAATGACAGTTATTTTCGGCTTTTACTTTATCAAAGAATACAATTAAGCGGCGGAAATACGCAAACGAGTTTTGCTGGTAGATAATAAAACATTCTGCTTCCGAGTTTTATTCAACGTAGATCTTTATAAAACAAAAAATGACTTGTGTTTATCTATACTAATATTATAAAGAGGATAGATTTGTATTTATGTACGTATTAGATTCACTAGAAATCTGTCGATTTTAAAAATTCTTTCCCCGTTAGAAAGGTAATTTGTCTGTGAGTAGGCTGGCTATATTTTTCATTGTTTTTTAATTTCACATTCGCGAGCATCAGCTAGTAATTAATTTAGTATAAGGTTGCACTAAAGTTTTAATAAGTTAATATATTATTCTTTTTTAATAGTTTATACCAAAACAGTGATGTGGAATAAAATAGTTGCATAAGTTTTGTACAAGAGTATTTACGTACATTGTTTCAACTCGATACATCTTAGTATCGTTACCTTACATTTTATGCTCCATAAAGCTCCCAGCTTTTACCACAAACGGTTGTAGCTACAGCTCTGAATTTTCAACAAATACTACCTACTATAGACTAAAATCCTGTTTGTATTTCTTTTTAAAGATTTCTTATGTTTAGCAATTCAGGTATTCGATTTGGTATTTTTGATGATTTGATTTTCACTCAATCATGTAGTAAACTACATTATCAACGATATAATTTGTATCATCATCACCAGCTTATTATACGTCCACTCTGAGGGGCTCGGGGCCTTTTTTTTTTCCTCGCTGGTAAAATGCATTTACGCATCCCCCCCCCCCGTTACCAGGTGGGGAGGTATGTGGGACTCGCCGGCCATAGAGAAGAGAATGGCCGGAATACCCACTAAAAACCCAGCGGTGTTCCTTCTGTCCGCCTGCGGCTGGGTCACGGGAACACATGCGTACTCTTCCGCGACCCAGCCGGCAAGGGGCTCGGGGCCTACACTAAGGGTGACTAGGCCTTAATTAACAACGCTGGGCCAGTGCGTGTATACACGTTCGTGTATTTTAAAAATACCTTATATTTGTCGCCTTGTGTTTATTCAGTTTTCTTCTGTGATATCTGAAAAATCTCTATTGAAGCATTACATAACCGTATTAAAGTCGTCCCACTCATACTCTAAAGAAACAGCGATAACGATAACCTACAAGCACACCTGTGCTTCGGCAATGGAAACAAGGTGACGCGTAAACTGTTGATTAAATATATCTGTCTTACTATGGGGTAGTGACGATGTGAAGGTATGCACGTACCACACGAAGAGATCGATCCAAGTTGGTGCCAACGTGTCGAATACGTTCCAATATCCAAGTTCCACTTTGAACCCTTCAACGACACTAATGGATATCCTTAGCATATGAATTCATAGTTGGTTTTCAAACTTATATTATAAATTGTTATCTAGAGACGGCAAAATGCAATTAATTTGTTCTTGTGTTTATGAATGTGTCTTTCTAGTGGTCGCCCATTGGTGCATAATCAACGTTTTTTTTTACTAGCTGTTGCTCGCGTCTTTGTCCCCGTGAAATTAAAAAATATAGCCTATGTTGGTTACTAATAACGTAGCTTTTAACGGTGAAAGAATTTTCGAAATCGGCCCAGTAGTTTTTGAGTTATTTCAATACATACAAAAATACAAATCTTTCTTCTTTATAATATTACTAGCTGTTCCCTTGCGGCTTCATCCGCGTGAAATTATAAATGTCAAATTATCAATTGCAAATGTCAAAATGACATGACATGACCAACCATGGCAATCTTGACGTTGGCAGCAACTTATGGTCTCTTTCCCACATTAGGGTTTTTATCCAAAATATTTACCCTCTAAGTTTAATGGCGTGAAAATATATAGCCTAAAGCGTGACGTAAGTGTAGGGCTTTTTATTAAAAAAAGAATTATTAAAAAATATGCTGTAATTGCTGACATCTTAGGCAACAAAGAAGTTTGTGTTTACGCTTTATTACATTAATATAGATTATAGTATAGATAAAACTGCTTTATGCACTTTTTCTTTACTTCTCTATACTTTAAGTTTCATCCGTTCGTTCGTTCCTTATAAAGTTTTCACTTCACATGTATGTATAAATGTATTAAGATTTATCAGCATAAAACTGTTTAAACCATTAATCTCGTTACAAAAAACAGCATATAAATGTTAACAGTATTTGGCAAAAATACATGTAATATAAGAGTTGCGATATTTTAACATTAGCATAACGTGTAAAAAAGACATTGTAAGTTCAATACATCTCTTTAGTACCGTTACCTTAAATTTTATGCTCCATAAAGCTCGTTGCTATTACCAAAAACGGCTGTTCTTTCTGAGGGGTAGAGTCTAATTTTAACAAATAAACGTGAAAATGTTGTTACGTAACAAATGTAATTGCCCTACTGATAGGAGGGTAAAGTATTTGGCGGGTATGTATGTTGGTCGTATGTATTTATGTATGGGGTTCGGTATGTTCATTATCTTCTCACCGTCTATAGTTTAAACAGTTTGACTGTTTTTTTAAAGTGTGACGTATGGAGTGAAATTGTTGTTTCTTATACAATAAATCAAGTCAAAAGTTGGTCTATTTTGTTTCTACAATGAATAATATTGGCAGTATCTACAATTTTTTAAACATAAAATAACTGTTATATTGTAAGCTCGACAAAGAAAAACCTTTTTTTACTTTCATGAAATTTCAAATAAAAGTGATAAGACAGTCTAAGACCCCTGAAGGGATATTAAAAGATAGGGAAAGTTTTTGTTTATCATGGCATCATTTTTAGAAGAATTTTATACGATGATAAAATTTAATAATTTGCGGTTCCTTTAATCATATACGTGTTTTTGACATCTTAATTTGAACACAATTTTTTCATACGGTTCAATGTTAGATATCCAAGCTAATAAGGATAATAAAATAGACCTTTTTCGTGGTTGTACTATTCTTAAATTTCATTTTTCGTCAAGTATTGTTGAAATTAATCTACGTATTTATTTTACAAGTATCATAATTTTTTATGCTAATAAAAATAATAAATGAATACGTTTCATTTGATGTACAACAGGAAATGTTTGCTACATAAAACTACGCAAACTTGACCCTCGTCAAGGATGACCTCCGTTAGTGAATGTAATTTATGTATGTAGTAATGATAAGAAACTGACTGAAGACCACTTGATTCATATGTACGGGATTCCACGGACAGGGACCCATAAATTTCAACATATTTATATTATACGCATTATAAATATTGTATCGCGGCTTATTGTTCTTGTTTTCTAGCTGTATACACCATTTCCATCGAATGATTTAGCGTATTTGGTTGCGGTTAAATTAAATATTTAGACAGTAAAATAATTGGCAAACAATGATAAATTTAAATTGAAAACGTAAAGGAATTAAATCTGTAAATTAAATGCTACAAACTTGGGAATAGAGTTTTGCGAAGTTCCATTACGATTCGTGGATTCGCTAGTGGTCGAATTCTTATTTACATACCGATGAAAATGTACTTAGCAGTTTCGACAACTTGAAGAGGGTAAAATAGGGAAGTCAATCCGATTTTCTTAATGGAATTTTACTGCTTTATTATCTATTAACCTGTATAAATGCTTTGCTCAAATTAATCTTTCTTTGATTGTTATCGTTATTGATTCGTTATTATTTGTTTTTGGTGGCGTAACAACGTGCGTTAACAAACATACTTATCGTATTATTTATTGTAATACATTATTTTATAATTATCGAGCCTCTTTTCATAAAGACTTAATTTATTTTATGATATTGGTTCATATTTTTGTTTTGTACTTGGATATTTTAACATCAACAAAGAATACGAAGAGCAACGTGACATTTTTACGGAAATGTGAAATATTTTCCACGCAATTACAATGACAAATCATAACCAATTGCTGCAATATTGAATGTTTTCAAAAGTATTATCGCTCCACCAAAGTTCCGACGGATCGTTTATATTTTCATAACCTTTTATGGTACAAAGTAAACACATAAAGATGTCGTTTAAAATTTATCAGAAGGAACGATACTGAGTTGACATAAATTATATTTAGATTGCTTCTATTTTCCCCTCATCTGGAAAACTAAATTGCGAAATAAATTCACGTTTTATCATCGCTTTAGGAAATTTGTCTTTCAATATTTAGGACTACAATGTGACCAGTGGGTGAAAAATTATTTATTACAAACTTTAATAATTTTGTATTGAAATTTACTCTATTGCAATTTGGCAAAAGAACATGAAAGAACAAATGTCCATTTTATGTCAAGAAAAATGCTGCATGAAATTGAAAAAGAATTTCTAGACGCCGAATGTTCTGATATACAGGGTGTTGAGGGAGCGACAGTCACGTCGAGGCAATAACCGTCGACGATACATTGTATTTAGGCGTATTCCTTTAGTAGTGCTAACTTTACGACTTCTTATTTTATGATGATAGCGAAATTACTTCTTAACATGTACGTTGTTATGATTTACATTCAATATTCCGATGTTTAGTTCCATTATAAAATGTATTTAGAATATGATTTAAGAAAAATAAGATCAATATTAATATATTAAATTGTAATTGACTAGCTGTTGCTCGCGATTGTTCCCGCGTGAAATTAAAAAAAATAATAAAAATATAGCCTATGTTAATCACCAATAATGTAGCTTTTTAATAAGCAAAGAATTTTTCAAATCGGCCCAGTAGTGTTTGAGTTATTTCAATACGTACAAAAATATAAATCTTGCCTCTTTATAATATTAGTATAGATTATTGATTGATATACCAACCCGCAGTGGGCCAGCGTGGTTGACTAAGGCTAGTCACTCTAACTTAGGGTAGGCTTCGAGCCCCTCAGCGGGGACGTATAGTGAGCTGGTGATGATGATGATTGATTGATATGGATCTACACAATATAACGGTAATCAATATTTTAATAAAACTTATAATTACACAGCACATTTTTGTATTTGATAGCAGGTATGTATGGGAGAATGGGTTAAAAACTAAGCTGGAAGACGATGATAAATTAAATGTAAATTAACTTGTAATTAACTTATTATTCTCTTTAAATAGGAAGTTCGAATGTTTATCGAGTGACTCGATTTAACTAGAAATTGAACATCAAATTTCCATTACGTAAATGAAACTGACTTGGGTATTTTCCTCACATCAAGTTATCGGAACTGCAACGTAAGTTCCATTCGTACACTGCATGTATTAAACAAGATTGAGTGCTGGTCAATGAAGTAAGATGCAATTTGCCTAATGAACTGCGTTGTATACATACTTACAAATTACTAATTATTAGTAGATAAAAACTGTAAATTTAGGTTAAAATAATTCTCGGTAAAAAAAATCTAAAAAATATTTCAATTATTGTCGAAGGAGTTACAATAGTTTTTATGTGAAGTTTTCATTTATAAAAAAGTAATTTAATTTTTTAAATGAGAAATGTCAGATTTTTGTCGATGTCTTTTTCTGTAAATGTGTTTCTATAATTAATTAAAAGTGAATTTTTATTTTAAGACACTTACAACGTTAACATTTTTGTGTTTATTCAGAGGTTCGTCATAACTTGGAAATTTATGTATTACAACAAAGGAATTTCGAAGAACTTTTCGTAGTATTATTCCGAAGTATTAGAAATGCGAGGAGATATTTCGTAAGCGAGGGTATAAACCCTCACACGAGATTTTAGTTCATTAAACGGATTCCGTCTTGCTTCCAGTTAGGAGCGGTCGAATTTGTATTCATCGATGGTTCTAACAGACCCTATCTATGTGTAAACGTATTTAATTTCTCAAAGACATCAGTGACATATAAAGCAAACAATAAATAGTTTGCTAAATAAAGCTGTAAATGCCTCTTCAAGGCAAACAGTGACAAATCAGTCACAAAAAAATTTGTTAAATATAACATTAATTCTATGTTGAACAGGATAGCTCAAAGATAAAATTGGGAACTTCAAGTGATATTGCTTACACTGGTATACAAAAACTTAAGTTAAATAAGTCAATAATTTAATTAACTTAAAATTTGTTTTACATCATTACATTCATTCATAACATATTTTCTATTGCAGGATGAATCGAAATTTTAAATTAAAAAAGAGTAATTCTAGAATAAATTCTAGTCTATTTTATAATAGCTTCAATGATCAACAACTTTCGAGGAATTAATGTTAGAAAATTAGAACAATCAGCACATAAATAACAAAGATTAGTCTAATCTGCACATGTTTGCAAATCGCCTGCGGCAAGCGTTAATAAATAATAACGTACGTAATTCCCGGTGATGGCTGCACTATATTATACGGGAACAATGTTGTATTCAATAATTAAATGTACGCCAATTATATATTGACTATTCATCTTCTTAATTGTACACATCTCCAATGCTTTGAGATACATTTTAGTTGAATTTTAACTTATGATTGCTATACACGAATTATTAAATAAGAATTGATAATCCAATTTACGTCTTCGCGATTTAATTTTGTAGGTAAATATTTCTAATTTGATCCAGTAAATTTAAATAGTTATCTATTCTTTATTTCTATACTAAGTTTTGGTAAGAATTATCGATTATGAAGATTCAAATATAATTTCTATTGTTTTTACTTTTTATTATAATTATTATAATAGTATGCAGAATAATCCTTTACTGAGGTCTTAGGGTTATCTTGTTATCAGAATTTTGAGCGATATTAATTTCAGCCCTGCAGCTCTGAGTCTGTATAAAATGAAGTTTGCAACTTTGAATAGTGGACGTACAATAGTTGACTAGTGAGTTAAATTACTTGGCGTTGTCATGGCAACAGAAATTACATACTTCGTTAATAAATGGAATGCTTTTTTTTTATACAATAAGGTGGCAAACGAGCAAGCGGCCACCTAAATCCGCCGAAATGGCGAAGCGACCGCTTCCTATGCGTCTCCTTCACCGTCAAATCCACTTTCCCATCCAATCCTTTCCTTATAAGAAAAGGGTGGAATGGGAAAGGGACTAAAGATGCTTGAAATGGGGTAATTACTAGTTAAAGTCTGTAAATTGATATCAGATTTATATTTCAACTAGCTGTTCACGTGCGTCTTTATCCGCATGATATAAAAACTTTATTTCATTGTTTACCGACATTTGTCAAATTATCAATTGCAAATGTCAAAATGACATGACATGATGACAAACCATGGCAATCTTGCTTCCTTGATGTTGGCAGCAACTTATGGTCTCTTTCCCACATTAGGGTTTTTATTCAAAATATTAACCCCCAAGTTTAATGGCGTGAAAATATATATCCTAAAGCGTGACGTAAGTGTTGGGCTTTTTATGAAAAAAAGAATTATTTAAAAACATGCTATTATTGCTGACATCTTTGGCAACAAAGAAGTGTGTGTTTACGCTTTATTATATTAGTATAGATTTTGGATCGACTTTACTAAGAAAATAATTACATCAAATGAAAGAAAAATCTTACTGATATTGTGAATACAGAAGTTTAGATAGATGGATGGATGTTTGTTAGAGTTTGTAGCTTAAACTGCTGAATGGATCTCTATTAAGTTTAACTTCCTTACTTATTTTAATTCTACGCGGGCGAAAGTTAGTACCTATGCTATGAAGATACATACAAAACATTTTCAGCGCATTAATTGTTATTTCAAACATTTTATAATAGATAGTACTCGTATATGCGAACTGAGATCCGTGATTGTTGACGAGCAACTCTATCTCTTGTTTCACAATATTTTAACAATCGGCCTACATTTTTAGCGTTCAGTCTCTATAATCGAGATATAAGATACGAATTTGTAATTTACGCCACGTTACAATATCAAATATTATTTTACATGTTTTGATTTTATACGGACAGTTCTTCCGAAACTTTTTAACTCGTCAATATACGAGTATGTTTGAGTAACTGACGTACTGACTCGTTTTTAATAATGAAAAGATATACACGGAAGTATAACAAAGCACACTTTGCGCGCTTTTCCGTGCTATTGTTCTTCCTCTGCTAATCGTGAGTACTTACTGCACACACTTATACAAAAACTTATTGTCATTTCTGTTTTTTTAAAGAAATCATGATGTTTTTGTACAGTCGCGGAAATCCGCGGCGTTCCACTTTCATTAACATTGCCTTGTTCCTTGCAACGAAACTAACTCCGCCTCTTCAAATACCAATTACGTAGCAGTGGGATGCAAATACGATGAGATAATAATAAAAAGCAATTATTCATGTACCACTGGCCAACCTTTTTTCGCACAAACACATTTAAAAGCTGCTTCCTATTGGTCATTGTTCCCCGTCGTCATTTTCATGTGTACAAAACATTCAAACGACTGGAGCTTTTAATGTGGAACACAGGCAGATTTCCCGATTGTACATTAGGTTGCGATAGTGGAAACCGACGTTAACAAATTAGTGGTACAACCGAATTTCTGGCTCTACCGCAAAAAACAGTTTGAAATAAGTGAATATTTTGTAACTAAATAAATTGCATTGAATAAAATCAAACAATTATGAATACTATACACGAGTACACGCAATTTTTTTTTTCTAGATTAATATTATAATCATTTAATTCGATTGAAAACTAATTTAAATAATTGTTAACTACACAATAAGAAGGTAAACAGATGTAAACAATTTTGTTTACAAGAGAATTTCTCCTGATATCTTGATCCAAAGTTTTGCTTGTTTATTGCGATGAGGAATTTCTAGTTACTCATCATCACCAGCTCACCATACCTCCCCACTAAAGGGCTCGGTGCCTACCCTAAGTATGGGTTAACTTGGTGGTAGTTAACGTATGAGTAAATTATGTACATATGAAATTTGAAAAACGAAAATTACATTGGTACATGGCGGGATTCGAACCCACGACCTGTAGATTACAAATAAAGTGCTTGAACCACTTACCACCAGCGACGCTCTTTCTAGTTACTACTGGCAGCTTATTTGTTCCGCTAGCTTTAACTTGCCTAAGATAAATCTGCTTTGAATAAAATTTATTTACTCCTCTTATATTTTGTATATCTAAAGAAAAATTTATTTCTTATGAATCGAATTTAATTACGCTTTTCTACTTTGTATTTGTATTATACAAAGTAACTTTGTACCTCAACGTCCTAAAGATTTAAATTTAAATAAAAAAAAACTAGATTTATATCAAGTAAGTATCACAGTTTTGTTTAAAACTTTCATTTTATTTTTTTAAATAAACAACATAGTTTTAGAACATTTTCTTTGCCAAAAGGCAACATTCCAGGAAATCTGTTTACGACATGCAATTTATGCTAGTTAAAAATAGGTTATATACCATCGCCCGCCGACTAAGCGGGTTCCTCTGACAACTACCGCGCGCCGGAGTACGTTCTTGTCACCTAAGGATTTGGCTTTTGCATTCAATTTGCTAATGCACACCTAGATGTGGATGGATTTGGTAATACCATTAAAGTTTTAGTCACATTAAAGTCGATTTAATATTACCTTACTTGTCTATACTTATTATAATACTATCTGTTCCCGAGCGGCTTCATCCGCGTGAAATTATAAAAACTTTATTTTATTGTTTACATTTGTCAAATCTCCAAATTCAAATGCACAAATGATAACTAAGGTATTGACATTGACAATTTTGCTTCCTTAATGTTGGCAGCAACTTATGGTCTCTTTCCATTAGGATTTTTATCCAATTTATTTACCCCCTAAATTTAGTAGCGTGAAAATATATAGCCTAAAGCCTGACGTAAGTGTAGGGCTTTTCATTAAAAATAGAATTATTCAAAAACATGCTGTAATTGCTGAGATCTTACGCCACAGAGAAGTGTGTGTTTACGCTTTATTATATTAGTATAGAAGTATAGATATTAAGCGTAAAGTCACACTTCTTTGTCATGTAGGATGTCAGCAATCATCGTATATTTTTGGATAATTTCTTTTTTTATAAAAATCTCTTTACTTGCGACTCACTTTTGGCTGTATATTTTCACTCTATTAAACCTAGAGTGTAAGTAAATTGGTAAAAACTGCTCTGCGAGAAAGGGACAAAGACTACAAGCTAATATCAGCAAAGAAGCAAGGTTGCTATGGTAAATTAATTTTCAGCCAAGGCCTTTGTTGTCATTTGAATTTTATATGAAATTGAAAGTTTTACGGCATGTAAACAATAAGATAAAGTTTCTATAATGAAAATTTACTTCTTTTCCAACTCTATTCGAATCATTTAAATTCTCTACGTTTTAATGAATACGAACTCTGAAGTATTATTCTAAAATTATACTTTACGTCAGACGAGAAAACCCAACATATACCTCCTAACATTATCATTTTAACATTAGCCCACAAGCATCGAGATAATTTATCACGAACTACTTTATAGAATTTATGGCGGTACCACTTAAATAACGAATTAAATGCTGCTGCAGTATACTGCTGGTATACGTACAATATAGCTTGTAATAATTATTTAACCCAATTAATTAAACGGTAATCATATTATCCTAATTACAAATCGCTATTTAGAGCAAAATTCCTATGTTACTAGTTCGAGACAGGTATTTCCATTATCTCTTTATCAAATTTTAGTGAAGTGGAAAATTATAATATTATATATTATAACTATCTTATATCTATTCTACTGCTAGGATAGATAAAGTAAATAATATTAGGAGTTTTATGTAAACATCATACATATTACGTCTGTGGTAGCGCGGTTTTCTTAGTAAAGACATTACCTTTTACAACATCGTTGTGATTGTTCGTGATAAGTAACATTTTTTGCTAGAGTAAGTTTTTATTAATTTGTCGCAAGTAATGAAATATGAACACACCGTTGCCAACTTCGGAAGCATTACAAGTTTCCCCCAGTTACTATTAAAGTTGTTTCGGCAGCTCCAACAATAATGAACTTTAGTCATAATAATCGATTAAGACAAATAAGGATTTATGAAACTATGAAGTACGAGTAAGTCGTAGAGGCTAATTGAATAAAATTGTTACATGTTATTTTAGTGCGGAAGCAAATAATTAATGTTAGACAAATTATTTAACTCCCACTGACTAACAAAGGTTAGTAGCAATTATATTTAAAACTGTTGCCCTCGACTTCGTCCACGCAATATTAAGATAAAAAAAAGATAGTCTATAATATGCCCGTCTATGTCAGCTACCCTTCAGTGAAAGTCCGGTCGAAAGCGGTCCAGCCGTTTCAGAGATTACCCGGAACAAACGCGGCTTGCGGACAGACAGACAGACAAAAAAAAATTAAATGCTATTTTCGTTATCAGCAACGCAAATACATCATATTCCCGAAATCTGGAATTTTTCAAGTGAAACCTTAATTAATTAAAAAAAATACACTCCGGCATTGAATACGAACCTTTGGTTAATATAATAAATAGTATTCAAGCTATAGAACCTAGCAGAAACAAAGATACATCACATATTTTTACGAAAATCATTACACACTTGTTAAAAAGCACTTAAAGATACATAGTACTATGTATAACCTGCGTTTAGTGACATGACATAAATTAAAATGTAATAAGTCTCCCAGCGTAATTTGTTAGAAAAACAAAACATCAGATTGGTACCATACTTAATTTCAGGCTGAATTTTTAATCTTTGTCTACATAAAGTTAATATATACATCACCCTGCTGCTTACATAGACAGAGCACAAGTTGTTTTGTACACGAAACGTGACTAGAATATAAAAAACATTTAACAACTCGTCAGCAACACTTCTTTGCTGTAAACTAAGGGTGAAATAGTTTGTTTTTTTATGACTAAATTTACGTCGTTAGTATACGAAGGAGCCATTTAAATATACACTTTATCGAGTTGTAATTTTAGGACAAATTAATCTAACAAGACTTCCTAACCAACTTAATAATATATTTAAAATACTTAACTAAAATGTAAATATATCTTGCAATTAGTATTTTAAAGTACTACAAGTGAATAAAGGTTAAGTAATTTTATTGTTGCAGCATAGGTTTTAGTTATTAATTTTGGATAAAAGATGATGATTGGAATGTTGTATTTTAAATATATTAAAGCATTTCACTGGGATTGCTTTTCTTTGCTTATATTGCGCAACAGGATGGAGTAAGCTTTATAAATATGCTAATGCCAGCGCCTCTATAGAAATTCATGAAAATTATTTTCTGCTTTCTTATAACGTAAGCTAAAATTAAATCCCAATTGAATTATGGCATAAAGGTTGAGTGTGAAATTATGTCTTTAGCATTTTTACTTTATTAAAAACTAGCTGTTGTTCGCGACTTTGCCCGCGTGAAATTAAAAAAAATATTCCTATGTTACTCACAGATAAATTACCTTTCTAACGGTGAAAGAATTTAAAAAATCGGCCCAGTAGTTTTGGAGTTATTTCAATACATACAAAAATACAAAAATACTAATCTTTCTTCTTTATAATATTAAGTATAGATTAATGTTTATTTTTTGATCATTTACTTACACTATTATGTTACGAAATGAAATGATGACTAATTTCAGTCTTATTTAAATAATAAGCTAAATATAATGCCAAAGAGTAAAAATAACACCGAAAACAACAAATTTGATTAAAACTACTTTTTTTAGACTTTTCCATCTAACGTTCCCAGAATATCTGACAAAAATTTCATCAAAAAAATATTGTTGAATAGCCTATAGTTTTCGAATATGAAAACATCTATTTCTACTTAGGTAGATAGAAATAAGAACATAACATATACGTATGAATATCAGGGTTACCAAAAAAGTGTGCCTTTTTAGAATAAAAACAAATATTCCCGCTCAAACGTGTGAAAGCTTTCATTCTATTAATTTTCGGTATACATTCTCGACCTCTGTCGAGAATCCTACTACGGTTTCTATTACCGTTGAATCTTGTCCTCGTTCCAAATACATTTGCGAAGAAAAAAGGCCGAGACCATTTACATAAACTGATCTCAATTCTGTTGTCAGTAACAACGAGTTTTAACAGCTCTAAATATTATAAAAAAACAACAACAACAAGGAGTAAGATCTATCAATAACGTTACATATTATATGAGTTATAACACGGCTAAATTCACGTGAAAACACTCCGGTGTAGGCACCGACCAGTTTCACGTGAGTTTAGCCGTGTTATAACTCATATAGTATAATGTCTCACGAAAGTTTTAATAAGTTAACATTACATATGTTTAAATAACATTGTTGGATGAAGATAAGTTAGTTTTTTTGACTTCTGTACAGAAATATTGCTTACTGATTTAACCATTTATTACTGCCTTAATCGAGATTTTAATCAAATCTAATTTCCGCCAACTTATCACGTATACTTTAATATCCTGATGTCAAAGTTGTTGCGGTAGTTTGCTGCAGTTTATATCTAGATAGAATTATGAAATAAGTGTTATTTTAATTTATTGCAACAAAAATTAACATACTTAGTTTATAATTTTAATTTAGTTGAATAAATATCTTTTAACTTTAGGTTTACAAATATTAACTGCACACAGAACTAAACTTCTAAAATGCGTATTTATTTAACAAAAAACTTTGCAACATCATTTTGCGATTTCATAACTTTAACAAAGGCTGCAGTTGATTGTTATATCCTACAAAAGTTGTTGTTTATTTTTACAAAACTATGCATATCTTTAGTATAATATTTATATAGAAACACATTTCTACATTCACAATTGGAGTGCAGTTCAACTTTCATGAATCTGTATGAACAAGATAAAACTATACATAGACTCGCCACAGAGAAGCAATCACTTCTGTTTCCAATCGCTTCTCCGCCGTGTTGTATTTAAGTTGTCCAAGTTGTTAAATACAATATGTTCTTCAATCCCCTCAACTTAAACATAAGCTTTGTTTATTACTCTGAAGTTTTGATATTATATGTGCGATTATTTGAAAACCATTTTCATCTTTGGAACATAAGAGCATACTATAGTGTAACAATTAAAATTACCAAATAAAGTGATTTTTCTTACTTAATAATATAAATGCGAAAGTTTAGATGGATGAATGGATGTTTGTTAGAGTTTGTAGCCTATATTGCTGAACGGATCTCGATAAAATTTGGAATAGATGTAGAGGATAGTCTAGAAGAACAAATAGGCTACTTATTTTTGTTTTTTTATTTATTCCACGCGGATGGAGTCGCGCGCAAAAGCTAGTAAATAGTAATATTTAGAATTTAAATAACTTATTTTCAACTATTTTCATAGTCAAAATCTAATTTGTAATTTTTATTTCTTCATTGTAATTTTCTTTCTCCAAGGGAATTTAAAGTTTTACGCACACCGGAAATTTAGTTAGGCTTTTGCGTATTTGACAAATTCTATGAATGTTTATCCGGCCGCTTGAGTGATGGGTTAAATTTGTCACTGTTCCCAACCTGAAACTGGCTGTTGTTGAAAGCAAACATTACGTTAATAGTAACTTACGTAATAAATTGCCTACCATTGTTTTGGTGTCCAAATCTTTTAGACAAAATATCAAATGACGTAAAGTCGGTGTTAGTCTAAATTTCGAAACATTTTTAACCAGAATTTAACACAATCACAGTTTTGAACAGTTAAATATTTTTTAGTTCGAAAAAGTGCATGCATTGTTTGGCAGAGAACAATTACCTATATCATGTATAGTAACTATAACTAGATAATTCATATTTCGTAAGGGTACGCAACGCTGCTGTCTTCTAAGTTGATATATACACATGAGGCAGAGTAGATTAACGACACACTGAGAAGCAATATCATGCATATCATGCATATAAAAAAGAATAGCAAATATTATTGAAATAAAATATATCAACTATATCATTAATGTAGAGGTAATGTAGACGAAGAATAGGTAGCGAATGACTTCTTGCTCTTCAAAATCGGGAAGCAGTTAAATCCGTAAGTTAGGCCGCTGTGAAGCCCTATAAACTAATTATTAAGGTTACGGACACCAGAGGGATGTTTACAAGAAATATTAGGAAATTAGAAAATGCTATTAATATCTCCTTACTACCTGTTGCCCACGACTTCGTCCGCGTGGAGATTAAAAGTTCAAAACTTACATTCGCCCGTTTTTCAACCTATTAGTAATCCACGTAACAACAGAAATCTACTGATGCAAGATTCCAATTTTCTAAGCCCGGAAGTTGGTGCGCTGATTTTTCGGTTACCCTTATTGTTTGTGTTCCCGATATCTTCTAAACTATTAGTCCAATTTAAAAACAGTAAAGGACAATTTAATTCTATATTAAATTATCTTGAAAACAAACTCATTTATTTCGATAAGGATTTATATTGAAACGAATAAAACCCAGTCCAGCAGTTTTTGCGTGAATCAAATATATACAAAAATCCAAAAATACACGTCTCTCCTCTTTATAATATTAGTATAGATATAGATATAGATAATAGAAACCCATCACGACACACAGTAGAGTTCTGGTAGTACGTACTGATCACTCAGCCATTTATATTTAAAAAAAACATAAAAGATCTTATTTTAGAAACAGTCTGAAATGCTCTCTGCAGTGCGGTGTGACGGTGTGAGGCACTGTATGGTGAATTGCCAATCAATAACTATCTACAATTTCAGACCCTTTGCTAACATGCGGCCACTTTTTAGATTGGTGTTGAAAATCGGAAGCAAATTCACAAGTGGAATTGGTTTAAAATAGAGAATTTTTAATACGATATTCAAATATGTAGCGGCTATTGAGATACGAAATAGGGATTGCTTCACAGTATCGAGTAGCTGCTATTGTATCAAATTTCTGTTACGAGGTGTTCGTTTTTTAATAAATTTTAGAAGGGTCTTAAGATTGACGTCTCGACAATCTTTAATTAACAAACTTGATTCTGAAGAAGAAATTTGAATCATCTTCATCATTAAAGAAATGGGAACTTGAAACCAATTTCACAAAGCTTTTTTATGTTTTTATAAACAATAGCAAATAAAATGCTTAATGGTGAAGCATACTTAAAAAAACCATTGTGAATGGATCCTAAACAGAAGTAACCTTAAGGAACTAATTTAATGCACGTGGCTTAGTTTAATTTGAAAGGAAATTAATGCAATAATTCAGTGGATCTATTCATCAAGGTTTTGCAATCAAACAACGATTAGACTGATGTCTTATTAAAAAGGGCGTTATGACTTATAAAAAGACCAGCTTTCGCCCGAAATTCGGTCCGAGTAGAATTAAAAAAACAAAAGCAAGTAGCCTATGTGTTCTTCCAGACTATGCTCTATATCAATGCCAAATTTCATCAATATCCCTTCAGCAGTTCAGGCGGCAAACTTTAACAAACATCCATCCATCTAAACTTTCGCATTTATAATATTAGTAAGATAAGAAGTATGTGAATTGTTGCATTGCAATGGAAACGTATTTGCGATATATCAACAATTTATAAATTTATTTTTATTCTACAAAGAGTGACATTGTACGTGCGTACGGATTGTACGTGACTCTTGCTTACTAAGATATTGCAAAATTCTCGCATGAAAAATATCCTACTGATGTAACAGCATGCACTTTAAGTAGAGGTTAGGGTTTTTTAATATTCACTTCATAAATAATTATTTTACGAAATAACATAACATTCACAGATCCAGATTCAAACCTGTGTAAGTAGTGTAAGGTAGAGTAAACAAAAGCTATTATTACTATTTCTATTATATTATTTTGTTCACTTGGTTACTTAAATTTCTTACTTAATATTCTTTGAATTACGAGTATAACGTAATTTACTTTGTACTTTAAGTAAATTTTGAAATAGCCTCTTTTTGCCTTTAATTTAGACACAACTGCAAATATAAAATCGTTTTCCGAGAATCGAGCTGCAAAGTGTATCTATAATTAAAGTTCCTGGGAAGTACTTTCAGGCACTCTAATGGAATTTACGGTTAAATAAATTTGAAAACAGAAAACACATGTATTGCTAAACTTAGAATTTACGAACGTCATCCAATTTGCATGTGCTCAGGGACGCTGATATCACTTATTCTCGGTGTACGCGTGACTGGCATTACTATTTGCCGTTATTTTGCCTCTGAAAGTGCCTTTACGATTATACGCTTCGTTGACTATAAATGAGGTTATTGATTTTTCAAGAAAATTTGATAAAACCCCTACTCTACTTCTACTTAAGCAGCAATCACGCATTACTATAATTTAACAGTAGTTGCAGCTACAGCATTATGCCAAATACTATGCCAATAGAGGTAGGATAATTTCTGAAAACTTTTAACTGCTTGCAGATGCTTATGGGCAACAGTCGCTCTGCCACATACTATAAAAAAAAGGAATCTTCAGACTATTTGAACTGTTTAATATCAAACAAGGAACGTTTTTTAAAATGATAAACTAGAGGAAATATAAAATAAAAATGCTTGGATTGTGAAAATAATATTTGAAGAAGTGCAAGTGTAGATGTATGCTTTTATGTACGCAGTTTCTTGAGCTAAGTGCTCTACATTTATTTGAGCTAAGATTTGTGTATGTCTGCATCTAACAATCTGACTGCGAACATACTTAACTTTTAAAAGCACAGTAATATTTGAAGTAGTTACATTTTTTTATATTGCACCCAAAAGCAGATACATTAAAAATGTGAAAAGTATATACACGTCAATGTATATTATTACCCAACATTTTATTCTCTTATCTGTAAGCATTAAACTACACAAAATTATTTTATAAGAAAAGCAATTAATGTTTTGTTCTAACTATTTTCATCTTCGTTTAAATATTTTGATTAAGTTTAACGAAGTATTCAATCAGTAATGCTTTATGTAAAGTTGAATATACATCGACGGAGTTAGTTTTAAAGTTTATCGAAATGTTCTCTATTGGTTGTTCTCAACTTTTCCAGTTATTCCAATTGTTCGTGTTTTAATAATGTTACATATAAAATTGCATGATTAATGAACGCATACTTTTAGATTAAGTAAAAATTAAATATTAAATCAAAAATGTTTTTAATTCTTTCAATTAAGTCAATTATTAAATTTTATTACATAAACTATATTTCCACTCTGTTTATTAAACTGTGTTAAATATTAAGATAATTTTAATGTTCGTCGTCGTCTTGAGAGTTGCAAAGTTTACGAAGTTAATTGAGCAGCCTGGTAGGTTGGTTCGCTTCTCTGTAACACGAACACACCAGAGATTTCCACTAAACTAGCTAGTTCTTAGTTAATGTATGACATACAGTATTTTAAACGTAAAGCAGAAGTTGTAAATTCAAATATTTCATTCATAATCAGATAAGAATCTTGTACTCGCAATTTATATCACACGACATAAAAGCTGTAAAATACCGAACATCGTAACTAAATAAATGTAAAGTTTAAAAAAATGGAAGAAGCAAAACGGTATTTTGCTGTTACAATGTCGTGAAATGCGACAAAAGCTTCCATTTGTATATTATCTAACGCTACAAATCAAGCGTCCTGGCGCTCGGGGGAAAAGAAAATTGAGATACGGCAGGCATTATTCCGCGCAAATATATCTTGATATTCCCACTACGCAACCATTGTAACTCAGTAAAGCTTTTGTAAAATCAAAACAATAAGTCCATTTAATTTTATCACGACATACATTATTTGTGAAATGAAAACCTACCAAAGAACACGTTAAGGTATAAAACAATAAAAAAAAATACTATCTAAAAACTATCAATAAACTCAATTTACTGAATCTCAGATATTCCAATGCTTTAACTATTATATTATGTGTAAAACGCAAATTGTGCAAGATTACACTTTAAACATTACGATTAATTCCAACGCTTCAAACGTGAACATACGATAGACAACAAAATTCTAGTTATTCTTCTGTCTAATGTTACTTCTAAATTTACACAGTGTTGATGATAGGATTTTTAAAAGCCTTTTTTTTGTATTTATTGAATTATTTTTATTTTATTATTTTGTTAAATATAAGCTACTAATTTCTACCGAGGTACATGTAAAAACAGTTGGTAGTTTTTGAGAGAAAAAAATAAAGTGAATTTTGAGGGTGGTCGGCATAAAGT
Source organism: Papilio memnon (assembly GCA_003118335.3). Taxonomy (NCBI): domain Eukaryota; kingdom Metazoa; phylum Arthropoda; class Insecta; order Lepidoptera; family Papilionidae; genus Papilio; species Papilio memnon. The sequence goes on along the minus strand of LD700006.1, from coordinate 307,341 downwards.
TGTACGTCGACCGGCGAACGAACTGTGCGCACCCATATTGTGAAATCGTGTTTTATTCAGCTGCACCGCCGCCATCCCTTATACACAGAAATTAGTATTTATCATTTAAGCAAGGTGTAAATCACAAAATTATGGCTTACGATAGTCTACGTCCATTGAATTATTATTATTATTTATTTATTTTATTTATTTATTTAAAACTTTATGCACAACAATTAAAATACAAATGTTTAAACTATACTAATACAAAATACATATGTGCAAGGGCGGCCTTATTGCTATGAGCAATATCTTACAGGCAATATCTTATAGATTTTCATTTCGCTATGGAGATGAGTCGAGGAAAAATGTGGAGAAAAAATTAAAATCCTTACCCAAAGTAATATTTTAAAATAAAACAATTTCCAGGTATTTATTACGGGAATTAAATAGCTGTATTGAAGCTTGTGCTTTGTGATTGGAGTGACTGACTCTGAACTGACCAATCCATCCATTAGCGAATTGCTGACTCTTTTCTCACATATTACGTTTATTACTGTTACGGTTTCATCGAAAATAGTTCTTATCGAGGTATCCTATTTTTTTTTATTTACTACTAAATTAATAATAAGTTCATGATTTCTAATTGTCATTCTTCCAATCAACACAATAATGCAGCTATGTATAATATAAGTAAATATTGCTTTCACCGTTTAACAGTAAACAATTTCTCTGAAGAGCTAGCAAGGATTAAATTATAAATAAAATTTTGACATAATTTAATGAGATTTAGTGATTTGCGGAGATGAAAACTCATTAGCGATATTGCTTCTATTTTCATACAAGATACTTGGAAAAATTTGAACATTATTAACCATAATGGATCAAAATCTCTTGTTGTCCACCCACCAATACCCGTTAGCCTTGTTTTAGATAATGACAACTTTTCCTTTTGCTTTATAAGTAACTATCTTTCGCCCGCGACTCTGTCGGCGTAGAATTAATAAAAACAAAAGTAAGCAACCTATGTGATTTTCCAGACTATCCTCTACATATGCCAAATTTAATTGAGATCAGTTCAACAGTTTAGGCTACAAACATCTATCCATCCATCCATCTAAACTTTCGCATTTATATATAATATTATACTAGTATGGAGTATGATGCTCTTAAAATTTTTAGGGATAGCCTTGTTAAGTAAATTATGAAATAGTTTAAAGTAGATTTATCGAGTTAATAGTAGGTTGAGTGGTCGTAAGTCAGATAACGGTTATTGGTTTTTATTATTCAGTTTTCAATTTAATTATTTTAGATTATATTGAAGAAAATTGAAGCTTTGATTATTTTGTATAAAAAGTTATATTTATTGAGCTATGAGAAATTCATATTAATGAACATTTACGGAGTGTAATTGATAGTCGCTCATTACAGTACAACTGAAGTTGTTATTGCTCTTTCGTGTTCATTAACGTTCCAAACTTGTAGTATGAAGGAAAGTCGTTAAACGTCACAGCTCGTTAAACTAAATTGAATGAATACAGAACTCCTTATATTATAATACGTTAATGAGAACATAACATACTGTAAATATTATAATAAGACGATCAAAAGTATTCTGATTAAACATTCCTAATATTTCTGAATAAACATAATGTTTCATGATAAAGTACTTCGACCACAGATTTGATTCTTGGGTATTTATTATAATTAAACATTGACTCAACTTTTATAAATATTAAAAACAAAACAACGTGTTAAAATAAAAGACATAGTTTCGATGACAATGATTTATGTCGTTTTACTTGTATATTTCTCCACATCTTTTATGTACCAGGCAAGCAGCAAACAAGTAGGTTAACGAACGTCCTACTTGTCACGTTGCTCAAGATTAAAAAAAAACAAAAGATAAAGAAGAGTAGTATTGCCCTGAATTTACATGCTAGAAAAAATATTAGTAGTTTTATGCGTATACGTCGTATTAAAAGGTGTTTTTTTTCGTTCACAACAAAACCCTTCATAGGACCAGTATAATTTGAGCTCACCCATTCATATCGTACCCCGTTTTTAATTAGGAAAGTTATAAGTATTCCCTTTGTTACGAAGCGCACAAATCGTGAACCGTTAATTGGTTTTTCATGTAATAGATGAAGCACATTCTTCTGCAATGTTTATATTTCTATTACATAATTTTAATTTTAGAAATAAATCAATTAAATTACAGTTTTTTCCGGGCACAAAATTTTTGGTAACTTCTTTAGGAACCTGAAATATGTATTATATAAAAATATTTGAGTAACTTATAACTTATACACCACAAAGCTTTGTAATTAGATTCTGCGTAATAAGTACACTAAAACTTGGTTCCAACTTTAAATTATGATTTTATAGAAAACAACAAAGTTATTAACTTGCTCATAAATTTAACTTAGAGAACCGAACTTGGTTTTTGTTTAGTTTCCAATATTGAGTTATTAATTGCTTTTTTGAGGTTGTCTCTATTTTCGTTTGGCTATAAAAAGAGAATGATTACAGTCTTAAAATAAATTGAAAACGTCAATGTTTACTTCAGTATGTTTTCTAGATTAAAGCACAGACTACTTAAACTCTACTTACTCGTATATTATAAATGCGAAAGTTTAGATGGATGTTTGTTAGAGTTTGTAGCCTAAACAGCTGAACGGATCTGTATGAAATTTGGCATAGATGTAGGGTCTGGAAGAACTCGTAGACTACTCACTTTTGTTTTTTTTATTGGCAAACAGAGTCGCAGGCGAAAGCTAGTATATAATAAAAGTAAGTATTCAAAACGTGCATGAAAAGATTCCTTAAAAAAATGTACAAGCTTTTTACAGTTTCATGATGGTAAATTGGTATGTATGAACATTTATTGGGAATCCTCATATGTTTGATGTTTAATCGCAAAGAAAATCCTACGATGCTTTTAGATAACATCAGCAAACCTTAGCTATAATAGTAGGAATTTAAAAGCCGGCCCCGAACCCCCATAAACCTTTTGCGAACATGAACAAAATAACATGTGACCGTAACCACTACCTTATGTTCATATGGATAAAGTTATCACATAATTTATTTGCGTACTATCACTTTTTATTAAATCATAGAGGACACTTTTTCATTCCTTTCGGTATGAAGATATTTCAAAAGTTTACTTACCATGTATGCCTCTCAAATAAAATACAGGAATAACTTCTGTGAAATATAAAACTTCTTTACCTTGACTATCGATTAGGTGAACAGAAAAAGTTGAATTTTCTGAGTTCGACAACAGATGTTAGTTTTACTTCACGTATCCTTGAATCTACTTTTTAATTTAAATAATTGCTAGAAACTTTGAAGTTTCCTTGAATTTCAACCAGAAGTTCTCAAAGGAGCTACAGAAATTATCGACATCACTCCGTCGGACCCCATTAGACATTCCAATTTAAAAGCAAGTGTTTGACAGTTGGACGAGATTAAATTTACTCACAGAGCACAAGTACGAACGCACTTCCTAATTGCAATCCGTCTTGTTCGTAGGTTAGAATTATCAGGAACCCGTTTAAATAGGTTTCATGAACTGTATGAATTTTTTGAATCTATACTAATATAATAAAGCGTAAACACACACTTCTTTGTTGCTTAAGATGTCAGAAATTACAGCATATTTTTGAATAATTCACTTTTTAATAAAAAGCCCTACACTAACGTCACGATTTAGGCTATATATTTTCACAGCATTAAACTTAGGGGATAAAATTTTTGGTATAAACCCTAATGTGGGAAAGAGACCATAAGTTTCTGCCAACATCAAGGAAGCAAGATTGCCATGGTTGGTCATGTCATGTCATTTTGACATTTGCAATTGATAATTTGACAAATGTAGGTAAACAATGAAATAAAGTTTTTATAATTTCACGCGGATGAAGCCGCACTGGAACAGCTAGTATTTTGATAATTAAAAACAATAGAATACATCAATATTCCGAACAGTATACCCATAAGGAATTATACCGCTGTTTTTAAACAATAAGAACACTATTAGTTGTCACTGAATAAAAAGCTTTCGGTCTTTCGTAAAATTTTTGACTCTTAATTTTCATATTTCTAAAATTAAATAAATCTTGATCGTTTTAAAAACATTTCACCACATCGGAAGAATAAACGAATACGTAATAAAAACCAACGCTTTGAACTCGAAATGATGTTATATAAAGGTAATATTGGAACGCGCAGGCAATCAAGCCGGTATGTTTTCACGAAATATTGCCTACCGTATCTTAATTTTCTTTCCCTCAGGGTGCCAGAGTGATTGATTGCTAGCTGTGTGTCATAAGTGGCAGATTTCACAAGCAACAAGCGTCAACTAACACGTACTATTGTTATTATTGACCGACTTCCCAAAAGAAGGAGGTACTCAAGTCGTCTGTATGTTTTTTTTTTTTTTTTTTTTTTTAATACGACACTATTTCATTATTTCTCGCCATCTAAATTCATTACGGCACATTATTTTTTATTCATATATGTGTGGGATAGTAAAGAAAACCATTTATAGTACCACCTCAAAAGCCTGTAGCGTATAATTTCATATCACCATTGTGTTCTTCTTTACTTATCTTATAGAAGCATATGTTGCGACGTCATCTTCATTAACTAGCATCATAGTCTCATCAACGGCTTCGTTATCCAGCGGTTAATGTACACCGCTTTATAGGTTCTCTGTAATTAGGAATAGAATGAATTCATTACTGCTATAAAATATTCCCTTTTCAGAAAGCTCATTTGTTGTGTCAAATGCAATGTGAAAGCTTTTAAGAGTAAGTTAATAAAGTTTATTACGATTAAAATAAAGATGTTTCTAGATAAAGTCAAATAATAGTATTGTTCGCTTCTTAATAAAGAGATGTTTGAGCAGTCTATTTGTAGTCGAAGCACGTAACGTCCTAGAAACACGCTTATTGTTTTCATCCAGTATTAGCAATAAAGTAGGTGAAATCTTAGACGAAATACATTCCCATAATGTTATATTAAAATGTATTTGTAAATAGCGTACAAAATAACATGTTTTATTGTTAGATGCGAACGTATTTTTTCCTCAAAAAAATGCTAGCGAAATGGTAGTCTGTTTATAAATAGATTGAATCAATAGTGATAAATCATATCATATCTTACTATTATTATAAACTAGCTGTTCCCTTGCGGCTTCATCCGCGTGAAATTATAAAAATTTTATTTCATTGTTTACCTACATTTGTCAAATTATCAATTAAAAATGTCAAAATGACATGACATGATGACAAACCATGACAATCTTGCTTCCTTGATGTTGGCAGTAACTTATGATCTCTTTCCCACATTAGGGTTTTTATTCAAAATATTTACCCCCTAAGTTTAATGGCGTGAAAATATATAGTCTAAAGCGTGACGTAAGTGTAGGACTTTTTATTAAAAAAATAATAATTCAAAAATATGCTGTAATTGCTGACATCTTAGGCAACAAAGAAGTGTGTGTTTACGCTTTATTATATTAGTATAGATAAGCTATCGTCCGCAACTCCGTCCGCATGGAATTAAAAAAAAAAGCGAGTAGCTAATGTGTTCTTCAGGACTGTCCTCTACGTCTATGCTAAATTTCATCGAGATCCGTTTAGCCGTTTAGGTTACAAACTCTAATAAACATCCATCCAACATAATATTAGTATGATGTGAAAGTTTGTTTGAATGCATGTTTGTTAAAACGTAACTCTAAGACAGTTTAACGGATCTCGATAAATTTCGGCACAGATCTAGAACATAGCCGGGAAGAACGAAGTCACGGGTAAAAGATAGTGTTGTATATTTATGAGGAATGGTTGTCGCTTAACAATTACGTGACTATCATGTTAATGTACTGCTTCCCTAGAAACTAAAACCGCCAATTTTAAGGCGATTGATTTCTTTTCTTTAAAGAATTTTCCTTTTTCTTAAGGAAAAGTTTCTAAAAAGGAAACAATTTAATTGAATATACTCGTATTAATAAATCTAAGTTTTTTAAAGGCGACTTTTAACACTTGCCTTTTGACATGTCATAATGTTATAGAATCATAAATGTTTGATTCATGCAAAATAACTAGAATAATACGAAATAACCAGAAACATAGAATAATAACTAAAAGCTGTTCTGAAACAATTCATTTCCGACAGCGGGTTTAGAACGAGGCGTGCAATTTGAGCATAAAGCGCGGCTAAAGCGGTTCTGTCCATTGCACCTGCCTAAAGTAATCTATTTGCATGAAAGTTGCCATTAGTGATTATGTATGTAACATTTCATATTTTATATTCTGTCATATAAAAATACTGTCTAAATATATCTCCTAAAAAAACTCGAAGCTTCTTGTTACAAGATTTCTGATTTTTACTCATCATAATTTTTACTTGTATTAGTAAAAAAAACATGTTTCATGGCATTTATTTCTAACATTTGGAAAAATATTTAAAATAAATGATAGAATAATAAGGCTTGAAAATTGATTTAGAATGTGATATGATATTTTTATACAAGCCATAAGCATTGTAATAAACTGAAAGTTAAAAAAAATATTTAAATTGCTTTAATGTTTAAGCAAAAGCAGGATCAATTACCTTTCCATATGAAGAAATCTTTTATTTAGGTAAAAATTGAAAGGGATTTCTTTCCTCAAATTTTGGTAAATAAAATTTAAGGCGAAATGTACGAACAAAAGATATCCAAGAGCATTATAAGCCGTTCCTTTTATATCCATTTGGTAGAATGAGACATGTTGATTGTTTAATAAAGTGACCTCGGGATTCTTTTGTAGTTTTAAAAAGAAAGTAACAAAGTCATTAAGTGTTTTTTGATCCCTTTATGAGAAAAATGTAACAACAAAACCTCAAAGAATTGTAATTGATGACAATTTTCATATTGCTATATATTTACTTTCTTCTAACAATAAAAACGAAACTATGAAGTCTAACATACAAATTGTGTCAACTTTTTATACATTTTGAAATCATAATCTTGCAAATATGCACTACCTTACTGTTGCAAAATATTGTTACGAGCGTGGGGGATAGAGTAAAACACCTTGGAAGTTCTTGTATTAATTTATTCGCGATTTACAGTAACAGGGATTCACGGCACTCACAAATCGCCCTTGACGCCTAACGACACACAAAACACAGAGTCACTAACACTGAGTACTTCACTGGCACTTCAACTACACTGTAACACTTGCACTATCACTCTGTGGTCACTTAATCTTCTTCGCAATTCGCTCAGGACTTCTTCTTCACAGTTCACTTCCCACCGTAAGACTGCCCCGAGTCACGACTGACTCCCCTTATATACCCCGCATTTCGTTCTTCTTTTCGTTATTCATTTGTAATTTTATTCCAAAACTTTCGCGATAGTCCGAACTTCATAATGGAACATTTTCGAATATTCAAATTCAATTTTCGCGAACGTCATTTTCGCTACTTGCGTTAGATGACATCGCGACAATATGTATAATAGTTTAGTTTTAGTAAATCTATAAATAATTTCATTTGCAAATACGTGTTCCATAAGATTGTCTTTTTCTCACCCAAACTTTGACTGGTAAATCTCTTTTACGCAAAAAGTGGCTGTTTAATTATATTTAAATAAAGAAGGATAATGTTTGCAAATGAACTAATTCTGTTATACAAGAAAATTTCTCGCTCGAGTAACGGATCGTACAAAAATTGTGGTTATGTTCATTCGTTTTTAGATGAAAAGCGTTGAGTGGTGTTTTATTTTCAGTTTATCGTCGGGGTTATTACCTGTAAAGGGATCAAAATGACGTTGGGTACCGCTACCAAGATATTTGTAAATGCGTTAATAAAATTTTGAACATGATAAAAACACGATACACAAACAACGGATAAATAGAAAACATTACTTTGTTTGAGTACATAGTTTATGCGTAAAGATGCTCAGGATATTGTTACAAGTTTCTTTAATATCTCTAAGATCAGATAAATATGCCTTTAGCTGAAGGTTTCGAGAGACAACTTGCAAATTAAATAAAAAACGGCTACAGCTTCGTATCCAGCCTAGTAATGATACACAACTAGTCGGCGCCCACACCGGACTAACAGTTCGTAAGCGAAACCTTTTTCTTAGTAATTTTAAAACTGTGAGTTCTAGTTATAATAAATTGTAAACTATACTAATATTATAAAAGGACATATTTTTATTTTTGCATGAAATAATTCAAAATCCGATTTAAAAAATCCTTTCACCATTAAAAAGCTACGTTATTAGTGAATAACATAGGCTATATTTTTTAATTTCACGCGGGCGAAGTCGCGAGCATCAGCTACTTAAATATAAATTAGGTTTATGAAAATCAAAGAGAAGCATCTCGTGAAGTGTTCCAGTGTGTTAGGTGACATCGAGGACGTGTGTCAAATAGGGAAGGCGAGAGTGGGAACAGTCTGGCAGCAATTTATCGTCGACTGATATTGCCGAAGCGTGATTGCAGCGCGCGATAAAGTGCTCGGCAGTTGTGTACGCCTTAGAACGACTACTGCTATATCGTGAACGTTTTATGTCACGGGTTTGTTTCACGCCGATACACTTCATTTTATAACGGGTGTTATTCATTTATGTACACGCTTTGGATACGTTTTATCTTAAGTCTTTTACAATGAGCATTATTGATTAAAAATTGAACGGTCCCTTACATACATTGGTTCACATCAAGAATCAAACTATGTTAAGGAACAAACGACACTGGTAATAAAGTAGCAATTTGTATAATTTACAAATTAATTTAAGCGTTAAATATATAACGTAACTTTGCCAACAATGCTTAGGTCTTGGTTTGCTATGACCTATGACATACACATTATTATTATAAAACCTTAGATGCATGTTTGTTTTTATATATCATTCTTTGGTTATGTTGTTATCTAATTCCTTGACTTTAGTGTTGTGATTTTTAATTGCTACTCTTTTTTACTTTCGTTTGCTTTTTCCGTGTTAACTCAACTTATAATTAATTTAATCATTGAAACGGCGAGTTCATAATCCTATTCAATTTATTTTATAGTAATAGCGCATTGGCGCTATTACTATAAAATGGATTTTGCCGTAGCCGATCTACGGCAAAATCCATGGAGTTAATTTGTAGAGCGAAGTGAAATGAAACGCAACGTGAGTCCACAAAGCGATAGCGACGCGTCCGGCCGTTACTAAATCACATCGCTATAATGAATGCATACACGAGCGTGCAGCAAACTGAAAGCCTTAAAAGTATTAAATGCTCCCAAATGCAAATACAGACATTACTGTGTCCGAGAATTTATGCTTACATTTATACGTCACTAGCTTTCGCCCGCGACTCCGTCCGCGTGGAATTAAAAAAACAAAAGCAAGTAGCCTATGTGTTCTTCCAGACTATCCTCTGCATCCATGCCAAATTTCATCGAGATCCGTTCAGCCGTTTAGGCTACAAACAAACATCCATCTATCCATCCATCCATCTAAACTTTCGCATTTATTATCTTAGTAAGATATTAGTAAGATTAGTAAGATAAATATTTCAAATACATAATATAGAACACACATAAATATTGCAAAATGAAATTTCGAAAATTAGTAAATCTAATTGTAACCCGCACAATACCTTTAAAATGTAGAATGTTTGTTTTTTAAGGGGAAATAACACTATCCTCGGCGGTATTTCTAAACCAGTACGACGTAGGGTCGTTTAAGAAGCCTTGCATGATGGACAATAGTAATTCAAAGTCCTAACTTAATCTTCTACGTTAAATTGCTTAAGGGGATCCATACAATATATATAAAGTGTATCAAGTTATGTTGCAATAAATACATCCTGTGAACATACACAGCTCAGAACAGCTTTAACTGCGCTACATATATGTAAATACCTTTGCCCCGTTTCTTGCACACAAGAGTTATAAATATCGAGCGGGAAACGTGTATGTGGGGCGGATACGTGTTATATTCATAGCATTATTTGATTAAAATTATAAGTACTGTAAGAATTTAAATGATTCGGCAGAAAAATGGGTTTATACAAAGAACTAACAGACATCGCTGGAATGATGTCTCTTGAGTTTTATTATTGTTGATATGAAAGGTATAGAGTTTTAAATTTCTAACCTTAATAACATAATCATACGAATATTATAAATGCGTAAGCTTAGATGGATGGATGTTTGTTAGAGTTTGTAGTGCAAACGGTTTAACGGATCTGGATAAAATTTGGCACACCTTTGTTTTTTTTTAATTCCACGCGGACGGAGTCGCGGGCAAAAGCTAGTTTAGAATAAATTTAACAATACAGTAATAATGTGAAAGACGATGACAAATACAGTGTCGATAAATTCATCGTCGAATAAAATCAAAACCCACAAATTCTCTCATATGAAAGGTTTGCACTTTTTGTAAAACGCCTGTGTACAAGTTACGAGCGATAAATTTTAAACACAGAAACCGTAAACATGCCAAAAGTTCAATAGTCGTGTTTCAAATATTTATGAAAACCATTGTGGTGGAATACCAGGCTATTAATGAAAACATCAATTTCTATCGTTCAAAAAATTCCGTATGCAATTGCATTTATCATATTAATAGAATAACAAATTGATGCAGTTTTACTAATCGGAATGCACAAGATCGAGGACATGAAGCGAATAATAGACATAATTTAGAATCGAATCTTAATGCTACATGTGAGTAGGCTGAACAGAATTTTAAGATGTAAATAATAATACTAAGATCATGTTCATATTACAAGAGTCTAGCTTTAGTCACTAAAGTATTAAAAAGTCAAAAAATGTATACAGGAATTCATCGTGCAAGATTTAGAACCAATCCCTTTTTACGACGTCTACTTTACTCGCCTATTATGTGTCATTCGCTTTATCTAGGAGTCCCTTGGATTACCGCAGACCCGCGACGCTCTACATCAAACTAATATCTGCTATTAAAGATGGCCATCCCTGATATTGGACCGTCGTAATATTTTAACAAAGACCCAAACCGCAACTATTGCTGGGTCCGATTTTACTGCGTATTATTTCTAGAAGGTTCCTTTAAGGTATGTTGTAAAAATATGTTACATCTCTGATGAAACGATGATAATATGCCCACGTCTAGACATAACATATGCTGTAAAACCCGCTACACAACTGGGAACTGTTCAGTCTTCGGTTTTGTCTACACACGTTAGATTTATCTGAACGATCGAACTGTTCAGATAAAACTAAGCGTGTGTAGCGGGCTTTACTAGAACTGACATAGTTGTTTAAATATTTCGGTTAAAATTATTTTAACAAATTCTAGAAGCCCTAGCTTCTCGGTAACATATATTCACTACCGGGTTAAAATGTACCCTTTTTACGTCGTAATTTTCCTTAACGAGATTGGACGGCAGAAACCGGAAAATTAATTCGTAGCGTCGGGTGAAATGAATCGAGACACTTTCTTTGAGAGCGAAGCCAGTTATTTAAACACAACGAAATTATAAACGTACACAAAATACGAAAGGACATAAAACATATTTATTAATTTAACGAAAAAAATCACGAATACATTTTTCAATTTAGCGCACGCACTGGACTTTCATATTTTTATTTATTAACTTTGATATATTGATTTCGAACAGTTACGTTTAAAAATTAAGAACACATAAACTATAAACAAATCATCAAGTGCCTAAGATTCGCAACGTTATTTAAAAAAAAAAACTATACAATATAACTATAGTTGTACTAAAACATAAACTGTTTTTCATAATTTTTTATTAAAATGTCATAAAAAAGTGAATCGTTTGCGTAGCTTTGCTTGCTACAAACCCGCTTTCGATTCAAACGGCATTGACTATTTTTTCAAATGTCCGATTCTGCAGGTGACAGAAAAGTAATTGCTTCCTTACATGGAGACCTGGCGGAAGCATTTTTTTCTTGCTGTTTCTCTTCTTAAAAACGTGTAATAACATTTGAGAAATAACAATAAATAATCTTTGATATTCCTTGATTGTGTTTATGGCATCAAGTATATTATTGTGTTTGAACAATTAAATAATATCTACATGTATTGTAAATTACAGTAAAACGTTTGAAATTAAATCAGATGTCCTCCCCGAGGGTAATGAAAATTGAGAAATAAAGGTTGTAAGATGTATGACATCTAATTTTACAGGTTCTCAAAGACAAAATGTTTTGGTTCATTATCAAAGAAAAGGTTTTGCATAGTAGACATTTACGTAGTTTATTAGCAATTTTTTTAAAAAACTTATAATTTATTATACATTAAATTGTAAGTGAGATTAAATTTTATCTTTTTGTGTATTTAAAAAAACCTTTCGGAGAGATTTAAAGCAAACGAGAAAACTATTTGTCCTGGTGTGAAACCTAAGGCCTAGTCACCCCTTTGTTTTTTTATAGAGTGGAATGCTTTATGCATACTCCGCGCATGGGGGGACGCGAAGTTATGTGGGATTCTCCCCATAATGGGGCATACCCACTAAACCACCTCTAGTTCCTTATACGCTTGGTGGCGGGGCTACTGGTACGCCGTCAGCACTCCTCCGCGGCCCCGCCTGCGCTAGTCGCCGCAGCAGCTCCGCCTGTGGGGGGAGGACTAGCCTCCCCAGAACTCCCTTGGATTAGGCGCGCCGGAACTACAGCGCGTCTTTCACCCGGCCCTTAGTAATGGGTGGCAGGCTAGGCCTAGTCACCCCTAACTTAAGGTAGGCTCCTCATTCAGTATGGAAGTTTAGTGAGCTGACGATGTTTTATGCGAACTTTGCTCGAACCCTTAAACCCTTGGTATTTTGTTGTAGAGATTTTACCTTTTTTTATCAACAAATATAAATTCATTGTATAATTTTATCGTAACATTTTCATATTTCAGTATTATCGGAATGATATGCGGCGTTGTTTAGAACGTGAAATATCAATTCGCCTTAATCCTATTTCTTACGATATTCAATACTTAAGTTATGCTATTTTATCACAATCTGATTTGTGTATAGCATCATTTTCAGAATATATAATATTAGGATCTGTAGATTTCGGGAACATTTTCTATTTCTTAACAATACAACGAGTCAACAGTGGGCTGCGTCACATGACATTCTGTTGTGAATAATCTATTAAATTTAAGTAATAAAATTAAATGTTAATTTTCTTACACATCAAATAACTCGTGGATGTAATTAAAATTAATATCCATTATATGAATAACACGATGAAAAGATGTATTGTAGAAATAGAAAATTTCCGGTATTTGTATTTAACTGAACAATTTTGTTGCATACAAGTGCACAGTATGCGACATCCCGTTTCCACTGAAGTTTAAAAAGGGAAGGGCCTTTAGAAATAGATCGTACAGATTTCTGGAAATCTACGATTTATTTCCTCTACGCTACGGAACTACGCACTACTACGAAAGCGAATACCTTTCTCGAGTATTACCCAGTCAACTGTCAAATCATAGTTGTTTGTTATCGTTTGGAAGGAATATACGGAAACCAGTTTTTGCCCGCAGCTCCGTCCGCGTTGTATTAAAAAAAAAACAAAAGTAAGTAGGTTATGTGTTCTTCCAGACTATGTTTTATATCTATGCCAAATTTGATCCACATCCATTCAGCCCTTTAGAATACAAACTCTATCAAACATCCATCTAAACTTTCGCAATTATAATATTACTAGCTTTCGCCCGCGACTCCGTCCGCGTGGAATTAAAAAAAACAAAAGTGAGTAGTCTATGTGTTCTTCCATACTATCCTCTACATCTATACCAAATTTCATCGAGATGCGTTCAGCCGTTTAGGCTACAAACTCCTACAAACATCCATCCATCCATCCATCTAAACTTTCGCATTTATAATATTAGTATGAAGTATGATTATGATTACGACCAAAAACTACACGTCACTAGGTTGATAAATTAAGTTATAAGTTTATCCGTACGGAAATATGCAAGCAACTGAAAACGGTGCTGGTTTATTTTGGGCTTGTGTTTGGAAAAGGTTAATGGAGGGTCGGAGACCGCCATTCAGTCCTTGTCTTTACAGCTTGTCTATGTTAAAGCAATCGCGTCATTTGAATTTTGTGTGACATAAGGAAAAATATGTCTTTTATACACACATTGTACTTTATATTACTTACGCGTTTATTTAATTTCCGCTTAATCAGTTTATACCAAATACCTGTGCTTTAGTAGAAAAGATTTATAACACTCAACTGTTTATAAATGTACTATTATATTAATTGTACATAAACTTATTTTGAGATCTGAATTTTAAAAAACATTCATTAATTGTTGTATTAGTAACACAACGAAAAAACTATAGGAGCTCAGAATGCATTGCTGGCTTTGAGAAAGTAAAACTCGTCTTTTGAAAGACAAACTTTGCGGTTTCAATTACACGTAAGAGTTTTGTCATTAAAATTTTACAATGCTAAACATTGTACAGCTTCTTATTCTCTCTCTTATCTCTCTCTCTCTTCTATCTCTCTCTTATATGAGTAAAGTAATGATTTGTAATAACATTTCCACTGTAATAATAGAAGGGAATACGTTATTATAATCTTACATACAGCTGAGGCAGCTAAGCGGGGAAATAATTATGCAAGCGACAAGAAAGATCAGAGAAATTACCATTGTAAACGACAAAAGGTAAAGAATAAGTAATTGGTTCCGAGAACTCTTCAAGTAATGCACATTTTTCTGCATTCTGAGCAAAAATGTAAGCATAGGCTTAATTCTGTATTAAAATCTCATTGAATCTTGTTCGAACTACACGCGCACGTTTGATGATTCATAGATTACGTTACAACGTACGTAGGATAATTTCCTTGCTGTTAAAATTACTCCTGTAGTTGACACCAGTATCATCTTTTATTTAACTTTCGTAGAAAATTCCGACGACACCATTGGTTATTACATAGTAGTTTATTTTTGACTTTAAAAATCTGAAAATAAAAAAAAATTACTTGCACCTGATTATCAGTTGTATATTCTTTTCATTATCAATCTAGATTTTTAAAGTTATTTTGACTTCAACATTGCAACAGATGCCGAGTTCTGCAACTAACTAAAGTTTAAAGTTTAAACAATAAATTTTAAAACTTTAAAATGATGCCGTGCCAGTACATTATAAAAAAGAAATATGGACAGTTTATGCAATGTGTGCGGCGCGTCAGCAAGCTGCTACGACTGTGCACGGAATTGAATTATTTATTAAGTTTTTTGTTTCAACAGAATTTTGCGAACAACATAAAAAATATAATTTTAGTTAACAATTTTAAAGGGTAAATGTTACAAAGGTGAATTTGATAAAACAAGATCAGAGATTAAACGTAGTGAGGAAATCTTAAGTGATGACATCTTATGCTCACTATCTAGTAATTATAATATTATCTCGTTTTTTCTTAGAAAATGCAAATGTCACCACAGTTGTATACACTAGTTTAATTTATTAACATTACTTTAATCTATATCTATACTAATATTATAAAGAAGAAAGATTTGTAATATTTTTGAATTTATGTATGTATTGAAATAACTCAAAAACTACAGGGCCGATTTCAAAAATTGTTTCACCAATAAATAGTTACGTTATCACTGAGTAACATAGGCTATATTTATTAAAAATTATATTTCCGAGCGAACGAAGTCGCGAGCAACAGCTAGTTAAATCATATAATAGTATTAAATAAATGTTCAAAACACACATGGCTTCAGTTAAGGTCCAAAGAGTTTATAGACATTGGTGTAATTTATACCTGCTCCTTGTTGTCCCCGACGTCTAGTTTATGGACTATAAAACCAGCTTTTATTGCATTATACAAAGACTGTTTAGTTAAAACGAAAACTTTGAATTACGAACAAACAAATTGGTGTTTAACTTTAATTGTTTTTATGTGGCTATGTTTTTAAATATTGTAGCTAGTTACTAATCGTTTTTATAAATATACTATCTATTGCCCGCGACTCTATCCGCACGGAATTAAAAAAAAAAGGATCACATAAGCTACTTTATGCCTATGTGTTCTTCCAGACCATCCTCTACATCTATGCTAAATTTCATCGATATCCCATCACCCATTTAGGCTACAAACTCTAACAAACAATTGTCAATTTAATCAAAACCTTTTGCCTCAAAATCTTTTAAAGTTGCATTGAAGATTTTCTTTATATTTTTAAATTCACTTTTAACCGTTGGTTTGTGTTAACAATATCTATTCATCGTTTCTATGTCTGTATACTAGAAAAATCAAGCTGACATTTTTAACAGAATAATACCCGTCTTATTTCCAAGATTATTTTCCTCAAACGCTAGGACGTTGATTTATGTTTTTAATATACGAATGACATTTATATACGTACATGTTTCAGTGTTTAAAAATGTTAATCGACTAATTTCTCAATTATGAAAAGAGGACCAACATTACATGTAAGAGAAATATCCTCATAGAGAATATTAAAAGCTGTTGCTCGCGACTTCCCCCGCGTTAAATTAAAAAATTCGAGTATAGCCTATGTTACTCACTGATAACGTAGCTTTTAATGGTGAAAGAATTTTTGAAATCGGTCCAGTAGTTTTTGAATTATTTCAATACATACAAAAATACAAATCCTCTTTATAATATTAACTAGCTTTCGCCCGCGACTTCGTTCGCGTGAAATTAATAAAAACAAAAGTGAGTAGCCTATGTGTTCTTTCAGACTATCCTCCACGTCTGTACCAAATTTTATCGAAATCCGTTTACCCGTTTAGGCTACAACCTCTAACAAACATCCATCCATCCATCGCTGTCGAACGGAATAAAAAGTCCTATGTCCGTCTCCTGGCTCTAAGCTACCTCCTCACCAATTTTCAGTCATATCGGTAAAGCCGTTCTTGAGTTATAAGTGGTGTAACTAACACGACTTTCTTTTATATATATAGATATAATAATTATATTATTAAAAATAAATTAATATGACTAAGTGCCAAAGGGTTATAAAGACATATTTCATTGTAAATTTAATATGAGATATTTGCACTTAAGTGCAAGTTAACTCATACTTATTGTCTAAGTGCGTAAAGGTGTGAACAATATACAAAAAAAACTTTAAAATGTATTGTACCAAAATGAATATAGCTGGTTAGTAAATTATTTGCTTGCAAGTACTCGAAGCGTGAAAATCAAGCGAGCAAGTCGATAGTTGTGAACACAGCTGGGAGAAGTGTATAGTGGCTTAAAACATGTTTGGTTATATTGTTGTTCATAGGAGTTGCAAGTTGCAGTGTCTCTTCAGATAACCAAGAAGATGGGTGATGGATCCAGAATGAAAGAACAGCGTTATATTAAAAGGTACAAGAAACTTTGTGACAGATATTTTTGTTGGGTCATGATTATAATGATAATTAATATGACGTAACACACCGTGTTAAAAATCTAATCTATCTAACTAATATTATAAATGCGAAAGTTTAGATGGATGGATGGATGGATGGATGGATGTTTGTTAGAGTTTGTAGCCTAAACGGCTGAACGGATTTCTATGAAATTTGGTACAGATGTAGAGGGTAGCCTGGAAGAACACATAGGCTACTCACTTTTGTTTTTTTTAATTCCACGCGGACGGAGTCGCGGGCGAAAGCTAGTCTTACGAATATTATAAATGCAAAATAAGATGGATGTATGATTTTTGTTAGAGTTTGTAGCCTAAACGGCTGAACGGATCTCGATGAGATTTGTCATACATGTAGAGCATAGTCTGGAAGAACACATAGGCTACTTTCTTTTGTTTGTTTTTTTAATTCAACAACGGAATTGCGTGTAAAGGCTAGTTGCTGAATATTAGCAACTTGATTTTTTCGTGTGTAAATTTTAGATCATTTCCATAAACACAATTCCATAGAACTGATTCATGGTAGCTTGCATAATTCAGTATATCAATATGTTATCTCCGCGGAGATCCCAATTTGAGACTCGATTCTTGCTTCTAGATGCTCATTCAAAAGACCGTCATTGACATTTTGTATTGAAAATCGAATTACTTCGTTGTGTTAAATTCAAAGCAAACGGCGACGTCTCCCTTCCTTAATTTAATTAAACTTCAGCGTAAGAAAAATGTAATTAGGTTGTGTATATATTGGATCGAAGAGTTTTCCGTCTCGAGTAGTCCAAATCAAACAATTTAATTAAAATACGTGTTCGCTCTATTTAAGGTTCGCTTGTTTACGCCAACTAAGTGTGGTTTGGAAGATAAAATCCAAGAAATTGAGCATGTTTTTATGTGATAAGAATATTTATTAAAAATGGAAAGTAAAATTAGGTCATGGTACAGAATTACTTTTGAAATCTCTAAGTTAATTTTAAATCGTCTTGAATGCTTGTGACCATAAATCTGTCTTCGTAGAAGCAAACACTAAACTTAAATCCCAATGTCAAACAAATTCCAACAAAGTTACATCAATAAATTCGGTTGAATTCCCGCAAGCACTTGTCAATTGATGCGGAAATTTTCTTAAATCGTCGAAAGTGTGGATGTAAAGCGTAAACATGATAGCGCACTTTATGCCTTTTTCACATTAAAAGAAAAACATTTATGAAAAACAAAATGTCGATAATTTATCAGATCTAGTGCAGAAAATGTTGCAACGCTGTCGAATCATGTTTGTCTTGTATCTTCAAAATGTAACCATTGGCTTGCACTGCCACCAAACACAAAAACATAATAGTTATCTATTTTTCAATGCAACGACTGAAATAAGACTTCGTATATATTTTTCTACGGTTAAAAAACCGTAGAAAATTTACAATGTTAGATATTTATTGGTTGTTTTTCTTTCTAAACAAACAGTAGATTGTGAGACTGTAAAGTGTTCTCATTGCCTTTGCTCATTAATTAGTCGCTGTTGGATCAAGCAGGATATTTTAAATCGGGATCAATCCAATTCCACCGAATCGTAGTCGATAAATTTCGAGGAGGTCCCATAAGTATTCTTGTCGGGTATAAAGGTGGTTCCTATTAACAATTGCTTTTTTGTATAAATTTTGTTTAAGAAATGAGAGAGGATGTTAAAAGCCTTTAGGATGTAATCCAAGCGCCATAACCATTGTGACAATATCAACTTTTGGAACGATATAATTATTTACTTTATTAACTGTGAAATGTTAACTGTCGATATATTATGTACAGTCAACTCTCTTATTTAATTTGGTATTTTTTTGTATAGGAGTAGGAAAATGTTAATTAAATGGGTTATTCGAGCTTTTATCTTTACATTACTTAAAGACTTATGATATGTTTTACAAATAATTTAGAATCACCTTCATTTATAAACGGTTTCCTATGTTATATAGAGTTAGGATTTATCGCGAGCGTATTCAAATTTTCCATCTCATTTACCTAATACCGTCACAAGAACATACCAAGAATTTGTATTCAGTTCACATTGTAATTTTATACTGAAGGGTCTGTATGCACGGTGGATGTTTTTGTTGCTCAATTCGTGGAACAAATTTCAATTGTATTAGTTTATACAAAGTAAACGAGTATAATGGTTTATTTATTCTTCAATATTATTGTGTATGCTATTACTCTTACGTAATGCGATATTCCAGAAGATTTTTAAAACTTCTCATAATGTTAAATGAACTATTACTAGTAGACTGACACGGATTTTTGATCCGGTGGGCAAAAGTCAAACTAAATTATGACAACTCACTAACGCCACCCAGTGATGTGTAAAAAGTGTCACAAGATCTTTAGAGCGCGCGCACAGCTTTGATTAAACTATCGCAAACAGTTTAGTCGCGTTTTGATTTTTATGAGTTTACTCGTATATGGAGGTACCCACACTACTCGATTGTTAGTTGTGCAACTAAACAGTTGAATTGGCTGCGAAACAATTTACTCTCAATCTCGAAACAATCTATATCTAAGTAGGTATTACATATTTCCTGACAGAGCTACTTTCTCACCAGGTCAGATATCCTTGACTATAATGGTCTATTTACACGCTGATGGTTTCTTGCCTGTTGCATACCATTAAATTGAAGCAATAATTGTCTTGTATAGTTTAAACAACATGTAACATTCTTGTTCTGTTATACAAATTTTGATTTAAAACTTTCCTTGATGTAGACAGCACTTGCAATCATTTCGTAAGCAATTCTTGTAAATAATGTTTTACTTTGTTTTTTGTTACATCGAGAAATGGGCGTTACTTTAAAAACTTCTACTTGACAAATGTAGTAATACTGTCATACTGTCAACATGCAGTATAAATAGACGGGACAACACGACAAATCCAGTTTGACAACCCCGCATATGATATGACAATTACTATTAATTTTTGCTTCCTTGTTATGATTAAAATATTTGCTGGAAAATGTTTAGAATTCCACCTCTACGAGTAATTTATTCGTAACTCTTCGGTGTCAACCAATTGACGATGTGAGAAATGATATAGTCAAGTTTTTTTATGTTTTTGAAACTTGTTATTTCATCTATTCTCCTATGTAATGCGTATTCTCAGCTAAATCAGTTTAAGTGAATTTGTTTGGCAAGTTCTCAATTAGGCGCTGCTGTAGTTCTAACGAACTGCTCTGCGGTACACCAGTAACAAGCTGAACAGCATCACTAAATATAAATAGACAATGATTTTATTTTCCTAGTAAACTTATTATATGTTACTGTTTCAATTAGCAACATTTTATACCTATCTTAATAGTAAAAGATGTTTGACGAATAATTAACGAAGTATGTTTTTCACACTACCCCATCACTTCAGTCAGCCCGTGAACATGGCGCATGCAACTGTGCCGAAATATCGGGAGCTAAAACAACCCAATCGTGGTAAGAAACCCGTATCTTACGAACATTATATTTGTAAAAACTACGACAGTTTAAAGTTATATAACGAAGTATGTTGGTTTAAAAAGTTTTTTTATTAAATTTGCTTAAATAGTGGTAGATGTATATATTTTTTCATTATTCCATGTAATAATAAATATTTCGAAAGCAAATTAATTTTGTTCTGTTCTAGCAATACATTTCGGAAGCATTTACATCAGACCGTAATTTAAAGCGATCTCCATAAATTTTGCGAAGTACTTCATTATAAATCACCAAGATATTCTGCGCTTGAAGACCGAATGTGTTCCAAATTGAAACTATACATCGAAAAGCGTTTAAGGTTCCCTTTTTATGCTAATCAATTAATATTTACTTGTTAGAGATTTTATTAAATGTTTATCGCCTATGAAAAGTAAGTCTAATAATATTCCTTTAGAATATGAAAGTTGTTTCGAATATAATCGTGAAATATTACATCTTAAAATATGTCTAGTCGAATTTAAAATAAACATTGAAAATATTACCCGCCTGATAGTGGGACAAAAGCTACATTGGTCCTTAATCTATATCTATATCTATATCTATATCTATATCTATATCTATATCTATACTAATATTATAAAGAGGAAAAC
>LD700006.1:250219-276172 GCA_003118335.3 Papilio memnon | reverse complement strand
TACTTTTTAGTGTGTTTTTTTTTCGAGAATGTTTTGTTTTTAATGTATTTTGTTTGGAAGTCGGTTTTTTTTATAAAGTAAACTTCGGTAATTTACGTGAAGTGTTAAAAAATTTTTTTACATTTATTTCAAGTAGCGGATGTGCTTCCTCTAAGTTATATTTATAGTTAATTTAACGCTCTTCATGCAAATAAACGACTGCAGCATGTCGTAAAATTATACGCCATTCTGTTACACGACGTAATAAGAGGATGATTAAATTGAAAATAATTTATATAACAAAAAGATGAAATTAAATTTTTAAATACAGTAAAGCAGATCAGTTTAATCATTGTTCATAGGATTTACACTAAATCACTAGTAAATAAATTCATCAGTTCAGGCAAGATTTAAGCTAAACGGAAATCTAAACGCAAAAATAAATTTTTGGATATCGTAAGAAATATAAATGAGATCGTATTTTTTATGATTCTACCGAACAGCGGCACGAATGTTACACATGATACTACCAAAATACGATATCGTTATGGTAAAATTATGCAATCCTTACCAACTCTATTTATTGCTTATAACGAAAAAATACCAACAACAGTCCTATCTCGATTTTACCGCTCGCCAAGTCTGACGTTTGGCAAATTATTTGAGAACGTAGAAAAATTAAGAAAGACAGCAACAGAACACATAGAGGAAGTTTTCCTTGATTTCATTTTTTTGTAAAATATTTCTTTTCCAAAATGAAATCATCACTTGAACGCGACCTTGGTATTAAAAATATTACTTTAACTAGCTGTTCCCTTCAATCAAAATGACATGACGTGATGACAAAGCATTGCAATCATGCTTCCGTGATGTTGGTTCCGTTGGATGCAACTTATGGTCTCTTTTCTTTCTTTCTTTCTTTCCCTCTTTCTTTCCCACATTAGGGTTTTTATCCAAAATATTTACCCCCTAAGTTTAATAATTTAGTAGTAGTAAGTTTAATGGCGTGAAAATATATAGCCTAAAGCGTTACGTAAATGTAGGACTTTTTATTAAAAAAAGAATTATTCAAAAATATGCTGTAATTGCCGACATCTTAGGCAACAAAGAAGTGTATGTTTACGCTTTATTATGTTAGTATAGATAAATGTTCTAAGATATTGATATTAATTGTTTTTTTGTTACTGTGTTTATGCTAGTACTAGCTACGTGAGACGGCACATTTATTGAGAATGAATAAAAATATTTTACACAACATATCTAATTTCGAAAAAGTACCCATTTTATGAGTTGATAGCGGTTCTCGTCTTTTGGTCGTAACCCTATCCCCCTTACACTTGTAATGGATATTTTATCGCATGCTATTAGCACGACTAAAATATCACAACGAAAGATTTTCCGCAATGATATGAAGGTTATAAGATAATTTCAAGTCTAATAACTATAATGTTTTGTTTACAGTATGTACGTGCTTTTATTACACGAACATTTTTAAATTCGTGCGTGCTAGTTGAAAGATAACATAGGATTTTTTTATTTACTTTGGTTACTTGAAAATTCACACTTAATTACAGCACAAGCCTTGAAACGGTACCAAAATTTCCAAAAGATATAAATTTAAATATAGAAATTTGCTAATTTTCTTAGCGGCTTGTTATACACTTGTAGTTGTTAATTGAAAATACAATTAAAACCAAACCTGTTATTGCGTTATGGTAAGGCGATAAGGTCGAGGATTTTTCAATATATTATGATTATAACTCAACATAAAAGAGCACTCCAATCTTTTGATCTTAAAATATAATCGCAACGTAAGTGACATGAGAAAATCATAACATTTTGGCGAAATAACTTTTTTCTTATTAACGCATTACACATTTTCGTATATCTTAGGTAAATATTAAACCCATTCACGTACCAAATGAAGGATTTCTGAACCTCGAATAGGCTTTTTTGATCCCCGCTATGTACAGTCGCGAAATTCCGCGATGTTCCTCATACAGAAAAATTACCTTGTTCCTTGCAACAAAACAAACTTTGCCTCTTCTTACAAGTAACCAATTTAGCAGTGAGTTGTGCAAATGACGGGATAATAATAAAATGCTGTGTACTACTGACTGACCTTTCTTCGTGCAGTCACATTTCAAAGCTGCGTCCTATCGCTTATTGTTCTGCGTCGTCTCAATGGGCACTTTAACCTGAAAACGACTGTAGCTTTTAGGGTGGAACACCGTCGGATTCCCCGATTGTACTGTGTTTTTCGATTTTCATATGTACATTTATCCGACGTTCTTACAATGACGGAAAACGTCGTGATGCGATCTGCACATATCGGCGCAGATATTCATAGATATTTGTTCAGTTCAGTTTCTTGTCTATGGCACTCCCTTAGCGGATTGGGCCAGTGCCATAGATATTTGTTAAAGTGAAACAACCTGCACTAGACCCGGCTAGTTAACTGTGCCCTAGTCACCCTAACTTGTTGGTTAGATTGCGAGCTTCTCATTGGATACATACATGATCTGACGACAATAGACTTTTATCGCAAATAACTGAACACTGAACACGCTATAATAATAAGTTTTTACACTAAATAAACTGAATAAATTAAAATTAAAAAAAACATTTTAATCATCACTAATTTGATATATCATATGCGAGCGAGTCCTTTAACTAGATTGGGCGGCTAAATCCGGACAGTTAATTTGTAGAGGCGTGTGGAATGAAACGAGACGTGTACACAGCAATGCCTACGCTATGTGCAATGTGCAGTCGCGCGTTATTAAATCACCCTGTAATTATAAATGCGTGCTCCGACCGAGCCGACTGCGCCGTAAAAATATGAAACACCACGACATGCAAATGTAACTAATTCCGACGGGACACTCTTAATATGCTCGTATTTCGTTCGTTTTAAATAAATATTTTAAATGAAGAGGATTTAGTCCTTTGTTGTATAGTCATTTAATTAAATATTTCCGTGTATTGTTAAAAGTAAGTGATGTTTTAGGTACTTATATCTATTCGATATTGGTTCATTTTTTTAAAATGGATTTTTTAATTGAATTGAATGGAATTAACAAAAAGTTCGTCGTTTAAAATTCATAAAAAGACATGATTTTGTTTTTGAAATACATGTTGTCTTCTCTATAATTACGTCTTAATGATGTCATAGGTACTTCTATTGATCTTGTAGTTGAAGACCAAAATGTTTTAATTAAAAAGATTTTTCTTCCAATAAGTGTACAAGTAACATACAATTAACTGTAAAAAGTTACAAAGGACGTATACCGTTTAGCAAATCTTTGTATGGTAATTACTTGGTTCATTCCACAACGTAGCGTTCAAAAATGTTTATCGTTCCCGCAATAGTTTGGTAAATTAGTCGTTTAACGTTACAACGTATTTCATGATGCTATTTAACTTACTAGGGAGTTGATAATGTAGATTTTGTGCAATAGATTTACCCTAAGGGAATGCTTAAGTTACTATTCAATGAATCTACGTGTGATAGTCAGTACCTTCAATGACAAAATAAGCTTAACAACCATAGATAAGAACCCAAGGATGAAGTGTTTTATGTGAATTTGACATTTATGCGATTTTCGAAATGTCATTTTGTACTGTAAATAGCAACACTGAAGAATTTTATTCCTACTAACGCCATCCGGAAGCATATTTTTGTCTCGCTTTTGTGCTCTGGATTAGGTATCTGTCATACTTCAAACTAATATTATAAATGCGAAAGTTTAGATGGATGGATGGATGTTTGCTAGAGTTTGTAGCCAAAATGGCTGAACGGATTTCGATGAAATTTGGTATAGATGTAGAGGACAATCTGGAAGAACATATAGGCTACTCAATTTTGTTTTTTTTTTAATTCCAGACGGAGTCCCGGCGAAAGCTAGTAGGCTATAAATCTATGTGGTTAACACAAATAAACTATTTTTCCAGGCACATGATAAAGTCTTTACTTTATGTGAATTTAAAAAAAAAACTTTCCATTCATTTAAATATTGAATACACAAACAAGATTATTCATTGAGGAATTTATAAGTAGATCATTTATGTAACGCAGAAGACTATAGTACAGTCTAAATAAAAATTAGCAAAAGGGCAGGTTTCAATGTGAATAAATTAAAGTTGTGCCCCAAAAGTTTTCAGTAGCCGTCTGCTTCGTGCGAGGGTTAAAAGTTTACAGGACGTTTACTGTTAGCTTGTAATAGATGACGGTAACTAAACATTTAATTTCACTGCCCACCTTCAAACTTAAGTTAACCTTAATTTATACTAAATTTAAATTTAAAGTTAATAAAAATCTTTTATTTATTCTATAAATTATATTGTTTGGGATTGTTGATATCAAACAATATTAATTAAGATCTTCACAATATTAGCTTATGTTTGTATTTAAGCGCATACTAACAAGCATTCTTAGTTTTAGTTAGCTAGTTAAACGGAAACATAACCTTATTTATAGTATAACTAGCTGTTCCCTTGCGGCTTCATCCGCGTGAAATTATAAAAAAAATTTTTCATTGTTTACCTACATTTGTCAAATTATCAATTGAAAATGTCAAAATGACATGACATGATGACAAACCATGGCAACCTTGCTTCCTTGATGTTGGCAGCAACTTATGGTCTCTTCCCACATTAGGGTTTTTATCCAAAATATTTACCCCTAAGTTTAATGGCGTGAAAATATATAGCCTAAAGCGTGACGTAAGTGTAGGGCTTTTTATTAAAAAAAGAATTATTCAAAAATATGCTGTGATTGCTGACATCTTAGGCAACAAAGAAGTGTGTGTTCACGCTTTATTATATTAGTATAGATGTGACAAACGAGCAAACGACCATCGGAATTTCTCAAAATAGCAAAGCGAACGCTGCCCATAGACATCCCATTGGCATTTAATAATAAATCAAGGGATACACAGAAAGATAACAACCTAGGTGAGCAACGCCAACGCAATAGTGCCTATTAGGTTTGTTTGGAACAATAAAATTTTCTGTTTATGATAATATTATAGTATGCATAAAAATATTACTTTTATCTCTCTCTAAATTTAATTAGTTAATTTAATCATTGGATGTTAACTGGACTGACTTCTTAACTTTTAATTTAAACGTTTAATAAGGAACAACGTTATAATTTAAATATACACAAAGAAAACTAAGATACGTGCCCCGAACAAATGTTCAGTTTATCTGTGTTTGGTATAAGCTCCTTATAAGTGATCGTACGAGTTTCAATTTCATTAATCCTTTCGTGGCGTAGCTCGGATCTCAGAAAGTGTAATACGAACACAAGCATTGTTTGTAGAGATTGCTATTCCGAACATTCTTTTATTACAAGCTACAATCGGTAAAACTGTAAGCTTTGTTCGATCTTACTAAAATGTCGGTACTACTCGTATAATATAGTAGACTAGCTTTCGCCCGCTACTCCCTCCGCGTGGAATTAAAAAACAAAAGTGAGTAGCCCATGTGTTCTTACAGACTATCTTCTACATCTATACCAAATTTCATCGAAATCCGTTTAACCGTTTAGGCTCCAAACTCTAAGAAACATCCATCCATCCATCTATCTAAACATTCGCATTTATAATATTGGTTTGTTATGAAGTATGTTTTAATTATTTGGCTACGTTATTGTTAGGAACATTTACGTAATATTCAAAATGGGTTTAAGTTTTTTTCCATTTATTTAAAACATTTATTATTATCTCATTAGCATGTATTGGTCACTTTTTTTAAATCTTGTGGTGGGATTGTTTTATTTAATTTAATAATATACGAGTATATCAGGTATTATTTTACACCACGTCTTGAAATTTTTTAGAAGAAAATAGCCAAGGAATGACATACAAAAGGAATATTACACAAAAATCCAATTAACGGTTTACGACTTATACACGTTCTAACAAAGGAAGAGATACTTACAACTTTTCGTATTAAAATGGGAGGATTTATGGGAAAAAATTCATTAAAGCCAAAACGTTTATACGTAAACAGTACTATATACAACGTATACAATATACAATTTAAAATTATAAGACGTATGTCCTTACGTCAAATGACCAAATATTTTTTTCTTTTATTATTTCTTGTATTTCGTAGCATAATATCTTTATTTTGTTTAATTTAATTGAAAACGTTTAGAATTTACGTTAAATGACATAGAAATATGACAATGCTGTACGACATACGACGAAAAACAACAAGGAGACGATAAGCCTACAACCGCTAACGTGTTGAAGAGTTTCTATTCATTATAAGAATTGTCAGTGTCAAAAATGTTATTATTACCAGATTATTATTACGCTTATCCACGGGCAAATTAAAATATTAACATTTTCGCTCAAAAAGAGCGCAGTAAGCTTCTCAGGAGATCTACTCTGTGAAAAATAAATGCAAGTTTTATAATTATGAACTTTTGGAGCAGTTGCTGTTTAAACTTTAGACTTAACCCAGGATCATAAAGTGAATATAAACAGATAGTATAAAGTAAAAAGAGATAGTATAAGGAAATGGACCTTTTATTAATTTAACTTTATCTATTTCAGCGAATCGTTCCGCTTCAATGTACGTGAAAATCATAGTAGCATTGAACACGGTGACGGTTCGTAAAACTAGTTCAACGTTTTACCGTTTAAATTGGTCTTAAATTAAGGTTACGATAAATAATAAATGTTGACGCCCGTATCCCAAGAATAAGATTTAAGGTTAGGGCTTTCAATAATTAATTAACGGGTAAAATATCACATTAATAAAATCACAATTAGAACGGTAATTTTAATTAAATAAAAATTTCAATAATTAAGACATATCGAATGGGTTGTAAAATATTGCCTAAAAATTTGTAACAAGTCCCTCGAGTACCGAAGTACTGAGCCAGAAAATCTCATTTTTGTACTAACGACGAACGGTGCGTTCGAGTGTAAAATAACCTATTTACACAAAACTTGATCTCGTTTTTAATGTAACGAAATTATATGTTAAGTGTCGACATTGGATTTTATTAAATAAAAATATATTTATTAATAACAATTCAATTGTTTAAACTTTCGTGAGACATTTTATGACTAATTATTTTATTTATTAAAAAAAGTAGACGTAAGTAATAGCCGTAAAATATTATAATTAGATAACAATTCAGTTTGAAACTTAGGCAATTAGTTAAAAGAATGTTTATTAATAATAAAGGGATTTATAAAAAACAGTTATTACTTGAGAAAAACTAATTAGTTAAAAGCTGTGGAATTAATCGCTAAGTCCGGAGCAAAGGGAAACTACGAGTACAAAGTGGCCGTCTGTTGCAGCTGCTTTGACTGATATTTATGTATGGACTTTGTATATTACAATGAGTATTATTATGTCAGTTAGTTTGTTCCCGATTGTAATTTTTTTTAAACTTCTAATGACATATTTTGTATACCATATCTATCTTTACCAAGTATTTCGTTAAAATTATGTGCAGTTAAAATTATTCGCCGATATGTGCAGGTTGCATCACGATGTTTTCCTTCACCGTAAGAACATCGGGTAAATTATGTACATATGAAATTCGAAAAATCGAAAATCACATTGTCACATAGCGGGATTCGAACCCAGGATCTGTAGATTACAAGTCAAGTGCTTAAACCCCTGAGCCACCGACGGTCTAATTTGACTATAACATATTTTTAACAAAACATTTGAAAAAAAAAAATGTTACTTTCTTATTACATTTAGTAAGATTTCAAAGAAAAATATCGAGTATGTAATATGTAATATGTGTATTTACAACCGCGCTATTTCTACTTTTACTTACGGTACCTTTAAGTAAGCCTTTCAAATTTAACTTAAGTTACTGTTAGCCCCATGAGCTTTACAAACTCAGCCAATGGAACACACAACTGAAACGAAAGTAGTCAAAGTTATATTAAGTTTTAAGTAAACTTAACACTACTTAATATTAATTTTTAAAATGTAACGTTATCGATGTTAAAATTAATTTGCACGGTACCTTTTATTTTAACTTTAAATTATACAAGTATGTATTAAATATTCGTACTTTGTTAACCCGTTTTTAAGTTTGAAACACAAGTCAAATAAGATCAATATTATATTATATTCAATTAACTGTTTACCTGTTCCGTTTTTGTAAAGGTGCATCAAACGTTTTATTTTTCTGTATTATTAGAGTGGACGCACACCTTTGACTAAAATATCGCACAACTGTTGTGCCGTGCAACTGATTGTCGATTGTTTCGCAGCCAATTCAACTGTTATTTGCACAACTAAAAATCGAGTAGTTGCGACAGACTAAACAGTTGTGCGATAGCTTAGTTTCAGGTATGCGCACGCTCTTATAATATTAAAACACACTGTCATGTCTCTGGCCTTATATCACTCACGTGGAGTCGGCACACATTGTTTTATAAAACTCATTTTGGCTTCATTTATATGGCCGGCTGCATGCCAGTCGCCAAGCCTTATTTGGAGATTATCTTGAAACATATTCTTCCCAACAAACCGTATACGTAATACGAATGTATAGAAACATTCGTATTTTATTAATGAAAACAAACTAATTTAAATTGTATTCCGAAAATTTCTTGCGAAATAATTCATGTTGAAAAATCCTTTGCGGTTGTGAGCTCAAAAGAAAATATAAATAAAACGAGCGATTTAAGTTGAATCTGAACGGCTTCCTCAAAGAGAAGCGTCTTCGCTCAGGAGCGACGTAGTCATACATGCAACCGCCTGCACTCGCGATACAAACATCTCCCCGCGAATAACAGAGTAAACGAACTCCTCGACGATAGAGATTCACTTCCACTCGAAATTTATATGATAAATTGAATAGCATAAAGAATATTAGGTGCCCTCGATTTATTGTCAAAGAACTTCAATTCATCGTTGTTACTATTTACAGATTAACTAAAGCAATTACTGTATTTATTTCTCGTAGTGTGAACAATCGCTTAATATAAACAGTGTATGTATGGTGAAATAATATAAACTGAGCTACGTCTCTTGTCGGAATTGTGTCTGAGAATACCTAAAGTAGTTTTACAATTCAACAGGACTGTAATATTTTATAGCTCTCGTAAATTTTAAAGGAAACTCCAGTGACAGGAAATAAATGTGTAGTCTATTGTTTCGCTTCTTGAATACCGCCCTAGTAAAAAGACATTTGTTCCAGTCAACTCCATAATTTATTAATAGTATTTATTAAGATCGTTTATTGCAAATGTCGAAAGAAAAGTAATGTTTTCTCTTCAAAAAGAGTTGTTTGAAAACAGATGTAAAAATAGTTAGCATCGTTTTTTGAGTTATTTAAATGTATTATTTTTACCATAAAAACACACGTACGAAATACCTACATATATGACACGAATAACATCCATAAAGTAAAATAATATAACAAGTCTTAAATTATTCCACTAATATATTTAAATTCTGTCGAATTTCCACAAGCAGCCAACAAATGCAACTAAAATCGTTCTTTGTTATGAAATTACTTAACAAGCAGAGGAACGCAATATAATTTTCATTTCTTGAATCCCGGGCTGTCGTTATTTCAGTCTCTTAAAGTATGTTTCATCTGCTTTATTCAAGAATTTGTATTGTTGGCAACTTTTATGACTTCACTGTTAATTTAAACATCTCGATAAAAGACAACCAATGTAGTCCAGAAATTTCCACCGTTTAAAAATAAAAAATAAAAAAATAATCAAATAGCCTAGGATTTTTGACGTTCCTCGGTGTAGCTCCTGCCTACCTTAAAACAACTTCAGGAGGAATTTATTCAATACAAATTTTTATCTCAGTCTATAATAAATTTGCGCCATTCATCGTGGACAAAGGGTTATGTAAATTAATATCGGATGGATTTTGTTTAAATAAAATATATCGCTTTTGTTATGTGTATCGCAGTGAAATGTTTTTGATTAAGTCTCTGATTTCTGACGTCATTTGACTTTGTTAGGTACGTTGCATGAAGGGAGCCAAAAAATCCAAATTAATTTTCGAAAGACTTCATTTTTTTATTTATTTTTTTGCAATCTTTGTTAAACAGTAGAGCTTTCACGTCGTTCTGTAGAAAAGGCTCGTGTTTTTTGTGCTGCAAGCCTATTGCGTGCATTGTAGCGTGTGCAACTTCTGCGGGAAGTGTGCACAGCGGAGTTATAAGCACTAACTGAAACATTGTGAGAACAAAATGACACGTTTTTAAAAGAAAAACAGTAAATTTTAAAAATAAAATTTAAAATTAGAATAATGTTATTTTTTGGTAGAAAAAATACTGTATTATTGACATCGATTTCGATATTAGAACTTGAAGGAATGAAGGAGTGTAAACTAATAATATGCATGATATAATTGTTACGTAAGATTAAAAAAACAATATAATAATGAATATTGTTGATTGAGTTCATAACTTAATAAAATACTCAATCTGCGCAAATATTAAAACCAATTGGATTTCCTGAAGTGTTTGAAATTAGATATCCAATATAAATACCTACATAAGAATTATTCAGGAGTGTTAAAAATCTTACCCTTCGTCCGTTTGCTTTCATAAAGAAGGAAAGACAACAACTCTCTAAGACACCAGAATAACTATAATAAAGATAGGTAAAATTTGCCAAATTCGCTACATTACTCGGATTGCATTCCTTAAATGTTAAGCATGATCGGTCCTCTATATAACTGTGTCCTTTTCGTACAAGACTTATTAAACGTTTTGGACCTGAAATGTATGTCAAGATCACATTAACAATAATAATTATATATATATATTTTTTTTATACGATAAGATGGCAAACGAGCAAGCGGCCACCTAAATCCGCCAAAATGGCGAAGCGACCGCTGCCCATAGACATCCGCAATTGCAGATGCGTTGCCTACCCTAAATCGTCGGAGGAGGAGACGCACACAAAGAGGATATTTCCCCTTCCTATGCGTCTCCTCCACCGTCAAATCCACTTTCCCATCCAAACCCCTCCTTATAAAAAATGGGTGGAACGGTAAAGAGACTAAAATTGGGCCTCCGGCACCACACTCATCAGACGAAACGCGGAATTGCTTCCACTTCACGCCTGTCTTCTGTGTGGTCGTGGTATTGCACCGGACGAGCCGACCCATTCGTGCTAAGATGTTAAAGCGGGCTCTACGACTGTTGAAAATATTTTTGAAAGATATTCTCAATGAGAGAGCTTAAGACTTAACCTATTATTTAACCTTTTTGCCATAAGTACATACTTGGTGAATACAAATTAAAGACATAAGGAATAACATTGTCATTCCAATTATTCGGCCAGTTGGCGGGCATTAACATTTTCGACGCTGAAATAAAATGAATAACTTATTAACAAAATATTCACTAAAAAAAAATGAGACGACTAAAAATCTATAAAGTACCGATACGGAAGAATAATATTAGTAAACAAGAATAACCATAGTATAAATATTATGTAGAAACAGAAAAAAAAAATAACAACGTTTAATAAACATCAAAGCATTTATTTGCAAGAAAAGTAAATATTGCTGTGATTATTTACAATCGTAAATACTTCGTACTGCAAGAAATTCAAAGAATCGGTTCATTACTTACAGTTTCCTAACAAAACATCGCTACTTATAAACTCTGAACAACTTATAAATAATACGAACAAAAATATTATTTTAAAATAACATTTCAACTTTCTCATACCAAACTGTGTTATAAAAATAAATCTAAATCGTTGTTTCGACACTCGTAGGTTGATTGATCGTAAACGATAACGCTATCCGTTTGCCATAAAAATATTAAAAGTAAATTTACTCTTGCACAATATAAACTAAAATGAAATCATTCACTGGATACAAATAAAACATATTGTAATAATAATAAAGAGAAAATAGGTAAAGAAATGATTGTCATCTTTTTGAAGATGAGAGAAGAAGAAAGTATATTTTTTAATCACGCCCATAGCTCAAAGGGACAGGTAGAGAGTTTGTTACCTACACAAAAAAAAACAATCGAAGTTATACAGCAGGATTACTCCACGACCTGAAAATACTATCAATTTAATAGAGTTTTACGTAAGCCTACAAGTCCCAAGTGTAATATCAATGAGATATCATTTTATAAACTTGCAAAAAAAAACATTCATTGAAATTGTGTTCGCTACACATCAATAGCATACTCCCTCTTAATTAAGGGCGATGAAAAAATGCAATATGACTTGCTATCTCTTTCTAAAAAAACTGAAGTGAAAAGTACAGATAGAAGGCAACTTTTGTACAGATGTAACTAGCCTACAAATGTTTGTAAGCACTACCAACTATAAATGTGTGCGAAATAATTAATCGTGCATTCAAGCGTTGAGTGCTTTAGAAGACTAGATAAGTGCTCTTAACCTTTCAAGTTTTAATAAAGGACAAACCATTGTTATATAGATTAACTAGCTGATCCCGTGCTGCTTCATCCGCGTAAAATTATAAAAACTTTATTTCATTGTTTACATTTGTCAAATTATCAATTGCAAATGTTCAAATGACATGACATGATGACAAACCATGGTAATCTTGCTTCCTTGATGTTGGCAGCTTGTAGCGTAGTCCCTTTCCCACATGAACGTTTTTATCCAATTTACTTACCCCTAAGTTTAATAGCGTGAAAATATATAGCCTAAAGCGTGACGTAAGTGTAGGGCTTTTTATTAAAAAAGAAATATTCATAAATATGCTGTAATTGCTGACATCTTACGCCACAAAGTAGTGTGTGTTTACGCTTTATTATATTAGTATAGATAAATTATCTCAATTTAAGGTGAGTTTTTGATTAACAAACACAAAACTTTGACACGTTTATAGTTATAAATAAATGTATACCTAACATATTTAGGTATAACATATTTATATTATGAATAAATTAATTAAACTAGAGTTATTTATTTTCATTTTAAGCTAAAATTATGAACTTAAGTATAGCTTTTCCTTTCTTATGAATATGCGTCAATCGATAGACAAATCCATGTTCCACCAATCATTATTTCCGCTACAAGCCACTTCCGTTATTACTCTCCGAACCGGAATGTTGCCAAATTGTTCGTTCGTATTCCGATCTGACACATAGCTATAATTAAAGATAGACATTTCACGATAAAACTACGTTGTAACCTAGTTCTAGGTGCGGGAATGTTTTTTCTTGTAATCAATCTACATTATTGTGATTAATGTTAAAGGTTCTAATGTAAATTATTATATTATAATTCTTTAAAAATTACAACTCCGTTGTTACGGAAATTTCTAGAAAAAACTGCTAATATTATGTGACTTGTAAAACTTGCAATGTCCTCTCTATTTAATTTCATACGTGCATGTATGTTACACACGATTTTTACAGTTTTTTTTTTATAATATAAGGTGCCAAACGAGCAAGCGGTTACCTGAATCCGCAAAAATGGCAAAGCGACCGTTGCCTACAGACATCCGCAATAGCGGATGCATTGCCTACCCTTAATCGACGGAGGAAATGCACACAAAGAGGTAATTTCCCGTTTCTATGCGCATCCTCCTGCGTCAAATCCACTTTCCCTTCCCATCATTCTCTTATAAGAAAAAGGGTCGAAAGGAAAAGGGGCTAATGTCACTATATTTTCGACTTTACATTTTGGTCAAATTTGCTTCGAATCAAATTTAACATGTACACGCAAGCCTTATTATTCATGCATGCAAAAATGACACATGCATAACACTTTTCTTTCCCGGTTAAGTTCCTCACTAGTGGAAACAGACTATCGCCAGTGCGATTTTAGTTTTTATTCAATATGTCAGCTTACGCTTTGTCCATTAGCAAACTCCGTTTTTTATGGACGATTGTTACGGTGACTTACTTTATTATTTTTTTTAATCAAATACGTTACTTTACCTGTTTATTTTCCCTGTTAAACACTGCTATCTAATTGTTTTTTTGTTGAGAAGCTGCGGAGTTTAACTCATTGCAAGGAATAAGGTAATTTTTCTATAAGTGGAACACTGCGGATTACCGCATCTGTACGTCTTAACGTTTGTTTTTGTGTGGGTAGTTGATAACAATAATATAATCTTTCAATCTATTCAAACTTAATGCACCGATCAAACAGTTCATTCGAGTGGCTAATGCTGCTGCGAACTCTACCACACTAGGGAATAAGTGCAAAATAAATAATTATAACGTTTGTTTAGAATAGATATCTCGAATAGATCCTCCTATTGATACCAATATGTTTATCTACCCTTATAATGTAAGTGTAGTAAGTAAGTGTAAATACTTAAATGATTACTAAGAATTCTATTGATTGACTTCAAAGTATGCAAATATATTGATGAAATTTAAATCCAATTTATTTCCAATCTATAAACGGAATTTCCTATTTGCGTTCAATTTTCTATCGTATTCCGTAGAAGCTTTATTTTCAAGTGTAGTCGGTGAAAATTAAAAATATTTTTTGAGTTAAAATAATTATTTATGTCGCGTATCTAAAATTCTTTCCTTTTATTTATTTCCAAATTGTTTTTTTTTCGGTATCGTAAATAAATTTACAAGTTTTAACTCCACTTATTTAAATGTAATTAAATAACTAAGCTTATGATATCATGTTAAGTTATAATTTGCAGTTACATACACATAATTACTTAACACGCTAAAGGCAGATTTTCCTTTGAATTGGTCTGGCGTTGTGCCAAACAAGTTTGTAAATGATGTCTGACTTTAAAAGTTTTATTTTATGGGTCCATTTTAATATACCTAATTACTTAATAGCTTAAAATCGAAGCAAGACAAAAAGAAAAAATGCACCGTTTTGTTTACCAACGCATATGTTTATAGAAAAAAAAATTACTATAATTGTATGAGACATTGAAATATTATCCCGCACATCTCTCTGTTTTTACTTAAATGTTTTCAATCTATTTTTATTCTTAGTGGCCAGTACTTTGTCAGTAAAACTGTGGGTTTCGACTACAGAGAAACTTTTACGAAGACAATGTCATCATTCACATTTTATTTAAAAAAACAGGGCAATATGTATAACTACATATAGCAGAGCAGTCAAAATCCACTATCATACTAATATTATAAATGCGAAAGTTTATTTGAAAAGAATAGGATGTTTGTTAGTGTTTGTAGCCTAAACGGCTCAACGGATTTCGATTAAATTTGGTATAGATGTAGAGGATAGTCTGGAAGAACACATAGGCTACTAACATTTGTTCTTTTTTATTCCACGCGGACGGAGTCGCGGGTGAAAGCTAGTAATTAATAAAGCTGAAGCATTTCAGCTAAAGAGTATGTTAAAGTTCGTTGTCAAGATATTAATGTTTTTTTTTCGGCCGATATTGTGCTCGAAATAATTCTGCTATACCTACATCAAAGGTGTTTTTAAATAATACTCCTATTTCATACCATCACTGAAAATGCACTTAATTATCGCACACATAAATTGTCACAAACTTCATTTTTATGCGCAAGCTTTTAAGCAAATAAAACCAATTTTAACAAGTTAACAACTTCTGTAAGTTGAAGTTGTTTTAAAACTGCTTGGCGCGACTCCAATTTAATGCAGGCATTTATTTTCATTAATTTGTGAATGAAAAATGTAACGCCCATTAAACTTTCCATTGTACTGTGCTGATTCCAAAAAACATTTAAGACACACATCTCATATACCTTAACATACTACATAAATTGTAAAGAAATTTACAATTATTGTGTAAAACGAAGATAAGATTTTTATTTTAAATTAATTAAGACGGCCAACTTGTAAAATCTGTTGGTATTTCGATCACGTTTTGCCTACAAAGCAGCTAGTGCTCCGTATCTGTCGAGGACACGAACGGTAATACAATATTACTTACAAAGCTAAAAACAAATGAAGTGTTTTTGTCATTTATTATAGCACATCTATTACATCAGGATAAAATCGTATACAATTTTACCTAGCAGTAGTGGTTAGGTTATTGATCAGTTAATTCAAAACGACTGAACGCGGCTGTTAAGTACTTCTCAAAATAATATATAGATCGATTATACCACTTAAAAAGCTGGGCTGAGATAATTTGTTCAATTAAAAGAAATTCAGAACATTCTATTGATCACAACCTAATGGACGGTTAGTGTAAACGATGTATTTCTCGAATTTTCCTTAACAAACTTCGGCAAATTGTTTCGTAACAATGTTTTTTCTCTCATCTTTTCAAACTTTTTTTATTTATGAGACGTTTTTGCGAGTGCTTATACTTTGTTGAGATAAATGTACTGCGATAGTCCAACCCGGCAGACGTTTTAGATTTTTTGCATTCGTATATTTTTGAGACTGATTCAAGCTTCAAGTCTTAACAAAAACTTTTTTAATTTAACAAAAACTGCCATAGGCTATTAAAATCAACACGGTCAGATTGGTGGCGTAGATCTACCAGTTTAAACTCTTATATAAATAATGAATATGAATACAACGGAGGTAGAGTTTCTGTTGTTGGTATATGATTTGGAAATAAAAATGTGCGACTTTAAATACTTCCATAAAATAATTTTAATGCTTTCTTTGATTTAAAATTTATTCCATGAATAGAGCTTTTCCTTCAAAAGAACAGTCGCCTTGGAGCGGATCCAAATTGGATCAGAGCTTTTGTTCAAAATCATTCAAAGTGTCGAGTGTTTAAATCAAATAATTTGTAAAAGTTTGTTTTCATTTGATTTCGCCCTTAATGTGATTTCCGATCGTGCTAAGCTTAATATTAGTACGTACTTAATATCATATTAAATTAATTAAAAACATAGCAATTATTTCCCTTAATAATAGATCAAATATCGGTAAAAAACCATTACAAAATCAGACTGACTGTGCTCTTATGACACTCGGAGAAGGTATAAGAACCAAATGACACTTCATTCGTTAAATTTACAAAGCCATAAACAAAAAGGAACACGCCGGAAAAACATAATCTTGACTATATTTATCCTATAATATGTAAAAAAACACTATTTACAGTCCAAAAAAAAAACGAAATTTACAAAACATATTAATGAAATACCAAAAATATACAAATTAGTTCTTGGCTAAAACGAGAGGGCTCAGCTGATGCGGCCTCAAGCATGTCACTGAAGGCCGCGCTGGTTTTCGGCCTCCCCTTAAATACTATACATGGTTCAGTTTATTATACAGGGGCAGTTAAGATATAAAGTCATAAAAAAAAAGTCATTTCTTTCTCCTGCCGACCCTACAGGAGTAGGATAAGGTAGGGGAGATGATGATCTTTCTCTTGCAAGCCGGGCCTCTCTGATTCTAGACAGTTATCTTTATTAAAACAGTAAATATTTCACGTCACAATACTTAATACAAGAAGTTTGATCTAACGAACAAACTCTTCAGACAATACAGTGTAATGAATAAACTTGTATTGTTTACTAAATGAAAAGTTTAGATTATCTCCAAGGATTCATGTTTTACTTATGCTGATATCTCAATATAGGTACACAACAATGTATGTATTAGAATTTTGATTCGATATACATATTTAATATTATACGAAAAATAAATTTGATTATACGAAGCAGAAAATAGAAATAAAATATGCGACCCTCAAATTCCCCTTAAAGTAAAGGGGAAAATTTACAAGGCCGTCGTAAGACCTGTCATGATGTATGGATCTGAATGTTGGGCAGTAAAAGCGACGGATGAAAGGAGACTACATGTGGCAGAAATGCGGATGTTAAGATGGATGTGTGGAGTGACACGATTGGATAAGATACGAAATGAGTATATTAGAGGAAGTTTGAGAGTAGCCCCAGTGGTAGAGAAGGTAAGGAGTAAAAGGTTAGCATGGTATGGGCATGTTATGAGGAGGGATGAATCGCATGTAATAAGGAGAATGTTAGGTATGAGTGTGGAAGGGTACACCGGTAGAGGTAGACCTAGAAAGAGATGGATGGATTGCGTGAAAGGTGACATGATCAAGAAGGGAGTGATGACTGAGATGACGTATGATAGAGTTATGTGGAGGACAAAAACCTGTTGCGCCGACCCTACGGGAGTAGGATAAGGAGGAAGATGATGAAGATGATGATGAAAATAGAAATAAAATAACGTATGTGACATACCTTTCGTGAATAATTCTAGCTTGTGATCGGTGTTCTTGTAAGCGCACTCTTGCTTTTGACTCCGTTACATCCCCTTAAATAAATCCACATTAAATTTAATAATTCTGATTTGAAAAAATAAATTACATAATTATTTGGGTACTAGTAACAAGTGAGAATTTTACCGAACTGTTGCTTGCTACATTTTTACTTTTTATGTAATGATTTGTAAATCCCCTACAATAAAATTATATTTTTGTCTAGTATAGGTAGTATTTTATGCTGGAAACCACAGATTATATATCAGAAACATTTTTGAATCGTTAGTAATACTACAAATTAGTCAAATCAAGATTCGTACTAATGACACCAATAACGACAAGGAGTCTATGCAATACATATATTTATATAAAAATCAAGGAAGTGCTTGTCTGTCAGTATTATTTATTAACGAGTAAAGGCGAGCACGTATGTAAGCTTTTCCCTCGTGGTTAGGTCGGGTTATTAAACTTGCCAGTCAACTACCAAACTATTGCATGTCCGTTATCCGAAGTTACAGCACTGTTATTAATATCTATTACAAAACAGAATATTGAACTATGTTCATTTTCTACCTAAGCATTGAATATGTGGAAGTGTTTGTTCGTGTAAAATTGTATTATACGTAAAAGATAAAAACTTTGACTAGAACATAAAAAAAGTATTTTATATTTGTATAATTACAAGTTTTCTTCTTTTTAACTAATTTTTATATGATTGCCTACTGATTAGTTATTACCAAAAGATAGTTTTTTATATCTCATGGTGCCAAACAATCAAACGTCCACTTGAATTTGCCGAAATTCCGAAGCGATCGCTGCCCAGGGACATTTGCAAAACAGATCCGTTGTCCACTTTATTATCGACGGAGGAGGAAACGCACAGAAAGAGGGCATTTCCCCTTTCTTTGCGTCGCTACCTCCATCAGGTCCTCGTGCCCTTCCCATCCTTTCCTTATAAGGAATTTTCGCTCCATTCCCTTTCCTTTCACAAGGAATGGTTACTATAATTAGGCCTCCGCCACACTCATCAGACGAAACCGACAAAACGAAACGAACACAAACTCACAGAAAAACACAAACACAGCAATTGCTTCCACTTTACGCCTGTCTTCTGTGTGGTCGTAGTATTGCACCTGGCCGGCACATTAAGATGTTGTTTTTGCTGGCCACTGTTAAAAAAATGATAATGTAAAGATAATAAAATCAAATTGATTTCAAATGATAATCCAAACGTTTTAAACGAAACGTTTTCTATTATCATTGTGTATTAGATATAAGTTTTAAGCAACAAAGCTCGGAGCTGCATCAAAGGCATAGAGTTGCATGGTCAGCTTGAAAGTAGAAAACGATTTTAAAGCGAAGTAAATTGCATGTCTGCAAATCTATTGGAAAGTTGCCCATATTCATTATTTAACAAAAGTTGGTACGTCCACTCCGAACAGGAAAAAACAACAATGTATGTAATAACATTAAATTATTTTAGTTGAATTATAATAGTATAATAGAACATATTTATTTAAGCAACGATAACTTTGCATAGCTAGTGAAATTTATACTACTTGAAATTTAAACCAGAAATGTATAAAACGAGAGAAATTTATTGTTTTAACTCAGGTTGAAGTACTACATTTTGTTATCTGACAAGAGAAAAAGTAATTATTTAATTAGATCCAACAGTGCTTGACATTAGAGAAGTTAAGTAAACTTTTTACTTTATAATATAGAGGATAAATAATTTTGACGCTTAAGCAGAGATGAAAAGAAAGTTAATACAAGTTAAATATATCTGTCGCATTGTGTGATCTTAAGATCTTTTAAAATAATTCAAGTAAATTGAATTTACACTAAGCTTAACTAAAGAGGCGTGAAATGTTCGTAACGGGAAGTATTTGACCTGACGGATAAATTCCGCAGACAATACACGCTAATGAATAAAGTTGGGACTTTAACGAAGTAAACTTTGGAATTCTCATGCAAAATTAATTACATTTTACGATATTGTAAAGTTAAGTTTATAAAAAAATATGGAACATATAGTGGTATAAAGTGGTAACAATTAATGTTAACTAAAATTTTAGTAGTTTTTGCTTATCTACGAAAGATGCAAAATCTTTGATTTACTATAATAAAACATCTTGGACCTTAGATTTGTACATTTTCTTTTAAAATGAGTTGAGTAAATTCATTGAAATAAGGTCATATCGAACGTCGTTAATAGATAAAGCGTTAAAAGGTAAATGCCGACAACCGAGGGAAAAAAATTAAAAATCATTGGAATTTCATGTGTTTGCATTCATGAATCGTATTTTGCATTCAGAGTTTTGAAAGTCAAATTTAACAGTCCTTTCATATAAGAGAATGAGTCGGAATACCCATATCGAATCACCAATTTCCGATAGAAACCACTTCAGTTATTACGTAGGGATAGGAATTTTGCCAAATTGTTCCATTCCCATTTCGATCCGACACGGCTTTGAAATATTAGACACATATCGTCGCCATAGATTCTTTACCTAGAAATACTTGTCCTGTGTTCAGATATGAAATATTTGTTATAACATAGACCATACTTTCAATACTTGTTCATACATTCTTAATAAGAAACACAAAATATATGAATTGATTTAAGACACTCTAACTCTAAGAAGTCTAAGCGGCTTCCAAGCCGCTGTCCATATATAGATTGAAATTCACCGCTTTATAGGCTTGTTACAAAAGAGGTTGATGAAGACAAAACTATAAATCAGAAATATCTTTCTTGTAAATCGGTACTCGCGATAAAATTTGATCTCTGTGATATAGTCGAATTTAAGCAAAATTATAGATAAAAACGGATTTTTTTAACACAAATAATATAATTCTGCCGATTACTGGCTTGTCGCGACATATCATAAGTCAACATCCGTTGATCCGTTTAGTTTACTTTTTATTAGATCTCGTGTTTATTCCCAAGGAATATCACAAGAAAAAAGGAAAAAGGTGCAATTATAGCTAACACAATAAGAAAGCAGACAACAAATAAAACGAATCAAATTTTGTTTTTCGCTTCAGTAGCTATGCCTTCAGTTAACCGAATAACATCGAAGGAAAAGGTCGAAAGTCGGTAAATAAATGGATAAAATTATGGCATAGTAACATGAATAAAACGAAACATTGGGTCACCCACACTGAAAATAACTTAACCGCCTTTTCTTTTAAATATGCAGGTTACAACTGTATTTAAATACTAGCTGTTGCCTGCGACTTCGTTCACCAATATTAAGATAAAAAACGCAGCCTATATGCCCGTCTATGTCAGCAACCCATCAGTGAAAGTCCGGTCGAAATCGGCCCAGTCGTTTCGGAGATTACCCGGAATAAACGCGGCTTGCGGACAGACAGACAGACAGAAAAAAAAAGCAATTTTTGTTAGCAGCAGCAAATACATCTTCCCGAAATCTGGAATTTTTCTTTTGATATTACAAACAGATACTCCAATTTTATTATATATAGAAGATATAGATATCTATATATAGATATCGATAGATAAAACGAACTAAATAAAGCTCCGCAATACGTTCCAAGAAACTCAGATAAAATGATTCAATTAAATAAATAAACAGATTAAATACAAATCCTTTTCGTATTCTTATATTACAATTATTACTAACTAAGCCGCTTTGTGAAAACGTGATCCAGGGGAAGATATTTCGAATTAAATTAATATCTATTTATAGCAATAATCAATATTTTATTTTTGAAAAAAAGTTCATCATCACCAGCTCACTATATGTCCCCAAGGGGCTCGGAGCCTACCCTAAAGTTAGGGTGACTAGGCCATAGTCAACCACGCTGGCCAAGTGCGGGTTGGTTGGCTTCACACATATCTTTGAATTTCTTGGCCGATATGTGCAGGTTGCATCACGATGTTTTCCTTCACCGTAAGAACGTCGGGTAAATTACGTACATATGAAAATTCGAAAAATCGAAAATCACATTGGTACATGGCGGCGGGATTCGAACCCAAGACC
The DNA here is from genome assembly GCA_003118335.3 of Papilio memnon. NCBI lineage: Eukaryota > Metazoa > Arthropoda > Insecta > Lepidoptera > Papilionidae > Papilio > Papilio memnon. The sequence goes on along the minus strand of LD700006.1, from coordinate 254,048 downwards.
TGTATATTACAAGTCAAGTGCTTAAACCACTGAGCCACCGACGCTCTGCAAAAAGTTAAATAAATCAAATCATTATTACATTTCGGGAAAGAAGCTAGGTGTGTTCAAAGTGTGTGAAAAATAAAAGAAGTATCTTTATATCAGGCGAGGGAGAAGTGACAAATCGTTTCAAGGGATTGAAACAGATGGCGTCTTTTCCCGTCCCAATTTACTTTTGGGCCATGTGTTCTTTATGTATAATAAGTGTGACATAACTGAACATAGACTTGCTTATGCCCTTCTTCCATAAGTAAATCAAGATTCGGTTCAAAATATACTTACGGGTCTGTTACTTAATAATTTTCGTATACTTCTAATTTCTTTATAATTTGGACCATTAACTTGACATAGACCGAGTCTATTCTCTAAGAAGACCTAAAACAATCGTTATACCTAACCCCAAAAACTGTTTAAGTTTTATTGTATAGCTTTCCAATTTCTGTTTGTGATAAGTGTGCTGTAAATTACAACAGCTTGTTTTGTATAAAAGTGCTTGATCATTTACTTACTTAAATTGTGACAGAAAGCAGTGTAGTTGAGACTGCTGCTACGGTACGGGACTCATCCCGTTATGGCTTGTTTGCTGGGAGATGGCAGCGGCGCGGCGTGGCGGCGGCATCGTTTCCGGGGAACGGGCGTCGCATCGCATTTATTGTGTGTTCACTTGTTCCGCATGAATAGATCCGCGGTGTATGCATTTCATATTCCGTTTGGAAACCTTAGTAATTGAAAAAGTGGTCGGCTTCTAGCTTTTCACCAAACGCAGCGCGGGAGCAAAGCGAATGGATTTTATTTCTGTATTAGATGTTTGTTGACGACAGTATTTTTTATGTTGTGTATTTTTGTTGCTTTACAATGTTGAATTTATATACCCATTCTAGTATAATTATACATTATTTGCATGTTAAAAAAGTTAATGTAAGTTTGCACATTAAAAGTGAACATTTTTTTTATTTAAATAGTAAAATCACTCATTACTATCGTGTGTAGAATAGAAAAGTGAGCGTATGGATTAATATTCAGAAATTAGACCAATCATTTCCATTATGAATTCATAGTTATATAGTTATATGGAATTAGCATTTATATGGAGTAAGCGAATTCGCTTGAATGAATGCTAGCTAATTTGGAATTCTTGGGGATTTTTCAAATTTTAAAATTACGACATGTATAGTTTCTATTGTAATATATAATATTCAATTTGTCTAACTTCGAATAGAATTAAGTATTAAGATTACTTATTAAACGTTTTATTTTTAAATTATTTTGTCTCTGTCTGGCTGTTTTTTTATTATTATTGTAGACACAAAAGTTTGTAAAGTTTTAAAATTTAAGGATTGTAAAGTTGGATTTATAATAAATTGAAAAAAACTCTAGGTGGATTGTGTGAAAGAACATATGTATAAGGAAGTCGATTCAGATATTATGATGGCTGATAAAGAATGGTTGGAAAAAGGGCAGGTTGATGGGTTAATAGTAAATAAAACCTGAAATGGGAGTTTTCTGCATACAAACTAGTGGTTATTATTTATCTATACTTTAATTTATAAAACAGTAGAAATAAATATTTTACAAAGAAATGCATATAAAATAATTACGAACTTGTACGCAAATATACAAAAACATAAATCGAAGTTTTAAAAGATATACATTGTTATGATCAGACCGATATCTGAAGATAATTGTATTTCTATAAATTATAGAAGACTTATATTTAACTCTTATATTAGGATATATGTGTGTTTCGCTATAATTAATTAAACATGATATATTTAGCAATTTCATAACTACTTTTTACAAATTATCTCACACATTTACATAGCTTATTACATTTATCTACTTAATGAAATTATAATAAATAAAATGTATTATTATTTTATAAAAAAAAAAAAACAATAGTCAAGAACGTTTGACGTATTTTGATAACATTTAAAATAATTTTAAACACATCTTATAGTTATAATGAAATTCTAAAAACCATTTTCATTTAAAATACATGAAGAATATCGATTAAAAACTGTTTCGATTGTTTCTAATACAGTAAATTAGAGTTATTATAATGCGAATTCGTTTTCCGTACTTATCTAAGTTTTTTGCATTTATAACTTCAAAGTGATCATAACATGGTCAAGTTACGTTTTTATATGTCGTAACTATTTAATTTTGTTTAAATTGTATTTTACTTTTATCCATAATAGTATTTAAATCCATTTCTGTATTCTGTCCTTCTGGATTGGAAGTAGAGAAATTATCATAGGATATATACTGCGGAGTTTGTTCAACTTCCGATTTTATTACAACTGGACGCTTCTTCGTCTTCATATATCCCAATGCTGACACAAGGACTATGAATACTATAAAACCTATGCAGCATCCGACTACCAAACTAAGTCTTCTCGTTAAAATATCAGCTAGACCCAAATACGTGTTAGAAAAAGGGCTATCCATGGCTGTGCCGAAAATTTCTATCGTACGAACTGCAGTGCATTTGGTGGTTAATGAATCATTCATCGATGATTTTAAATTGTTGAATTGATGCTCGTCTCCGAATAGTGTAATACTAGGATTTTCTTTTGGTAACGCAACTCTCGCATCCGGCGTAGACGAATCTGTAGATATTCCGATATTTCCAATAGCTATTACGCATATGTAGTACTTTGTCCCTGGAGTCAAATGATTCAGTCTGGTTGATCGTGTGGTAAGATTAAGATACTTCCCTCTTATCTGCAAACATAGTGTCATATTATTTTATTAACTATACAATAGCGGTTGTACTAACTTATAGGAAATTAATTAAAATAGACTTATTATTTTTATTTAATTAAAAAAATCCTATTAATTTTAACGACTGATTGCAGATTAAAAATATATATTCACTATGTTATTAACATCATATGTTTACATGTTGATCTTGAGAGCTTGTAACTAAATTAAATGACAAGCTTATTACATACATATTTCCATACATATGACTAAAGTATAATGCTATTAATATTGATTTAATCTGCATACTAACACTATTTGCATTTTGCTCGCTAAAGTAAGCAACTTGAAATCCACTTAATCCCGTCTGATTGCGGCTCTGCCAAGATACAATTACAGAATATGTTTGAATATCTTGTATCGCCACTCGTAGAATAATGGGAACGTCGCATAATTTGTGTGGCGTGAGTTCCGTGAAACGGAAACCTTGCAGTTCATCTGGATGTTCACACAATAAGTTTCTCGTCCCTTTGTAAACAATTTTACGATGTTCTTGCATCCATTTCCATTGATCTTGGGATTCGCAATTACACGTGATGGGATTTTCTGAAATGAAATCATTATATTAATACGTGAAGCGAATGGTTGGTTAACACAGTTAAAGATAATGTGGAGAAGAAGTGCGTAAATATGTTTTAATCGAAATTAAAAAATGAAGTGAATTATGATCAAAATCAAATCACATTTCGTTATTATCACATAATTGACTGGTTGACAAACATTTTCGGAGAATTGCTTATTAATTTAATAAATTTGGAAATATATCAATTTAACAGTACTTCGGTCTACCAGTAGGTAAATTTTCTTCGAAAGGAATAAAATCGTATTTAAACATTCCATGAAATCACGAATCAATTCGTTACTGGTAAATGTTATGTTAAATATGAAATATTTATTAATGTTCAACTCTTATATTTACATAATTTACTTAATTAACTCTTATGACATCACTGGATGATATTAAATTTAATAAACACCATAATTATATTTTATGTGATTTAACTGTTTTTTTTTTTTTTTTTTTTTT
>LD700006.1:207360-237467 GCA_003118335.3 Papilio memnon | reverse complement strand
AAAAAAAAAAACATACAGACGACTTGAGTACCTCCTTCTTTTGGGAAGTCGGTCAAAAAATGAATTGAAAGTAGAATAGCTTGTTCATTTTACTACTTTTTTATACCGCCTTTGAAATAAAACAGTAAAGCGATTTTCATAAAAATTTAATGTTTTCTATAATACTGTATCCCTTTAAGTTTACATCCGTTCTCATTTCAAATTCTGTAGAAGTAATGCCATCTAGCGTCAGAACAGGGTTAAAATGATCAAAATATGTAATCAGACGGCCAAATATTGAAACAGCATTTTAATACATAACAGCGTCTTAAATGAAGCCTTATTATAAGTGGCGCGTACGAAGCGAAGTGTTTATTTGTTTTAGTATTCGGCCGTAAGTAATTTGTTATAATTGAAAAACTTGAATAAAACCTTTTAAATATTTGTAGATGTCAACATTTCTTTCAACTCAGTGAGGTATTTCCTTTCTCGTTATCGGTAGAACTTATACAAGTTGACTTATCCCGGGGGAAATAAGGAAAAGCAGGAAATACGCTTGGGATCTCACGTAAAAATATGTTATGCCTTCAAACGTTGTTTTCTATAAAATCGTCACGTTCATTTGAAATAAAAGTGGAAAAGTCACTTTGGTTTCGACACGACACACACATACGAAATATCATTACAAAACAAACTTAAAGTTCAATCTCTACATACCCAAGGATAAATAAAAAACTAAGTGAAAATACTACTATCTTATTATAATAAAACGTAAATTACAAAAATGTCGATGTGAGAAATTGGTAGTGCGACAAACTGCAGTAATTGAGTGCGCTGGAGCCCGGATGTTTGTGTAGCAAGAATAAGTTTTTATCAGCCTCCACTAGCGGACTTTCAGTGTCGCGCTAATTGCTCGTTACATAAAAACCTTGCAAAAACTTCTATTCCTTTCCTTTGACTATAAAAACTAAATTAAAAAGTGAGCGAATGTCTCGAGCTTATGCCTTCTTCGGCGGCTCAATGTGACACATTAAATATCTATTCATTATGATTTTTTTTTTCACAGGGGGCTTTGTCGCGAAGCGACGATAACGCCCCATAAGTCTAAAACTAATAAAACTCAGTTATCTAACTTCTTTCTTAAACAGATTTCGGCCAACTTAAACACCTCATCCGTAGACGGGTAAGCCAGGATAGTGTTTAAGTGACCGACATTACACCCATAAACCCTAAAATAATTAAGTCTAAATAATAAATTAAATATTAGATTTATGTAACATATTTTATATGTGAATTGATGGGACTTTCTCATTATAAATATTCATTGGTTAGTTGTAGAGCGAATCAGTAATTGCTGTACAGTTCGGAGCAATACTTCGGCCGGAAAACAAAACTTGACGGCGCAATCCGCGGCCCGACGACGCCCTAAAATTATTTACCTTTCATTCCGTTCACTAAATGAGTAGGTTTATTGGATTAAGGCCAGAAAGCTTTGCCCTTAATTGGGGCTTTCCGACAAATAACTTTTCTGTTTTCTCAAACTCGGACAGCTCTTAAATAATGCTCTTAATTAAATTTGTATGCCTCACGAAATAGATTTTGGTAATTTTCTATTTTCCATATTTGCTTATTTGGTTATTTGCTTATTTGGTTAAGAATTGCTAGCATTAATTTAAAACTCTTCAAATACTTTAAACAATGCTTGAAGTAGATTGGATAGTGTCAAGAATGGTTGAGTCAAATTTAAAGAATCAGCGAATGATTCAATTGCTCGGATAAACGCATTCATCCTTTCTCTAACAAAGAGTGACATGGGCTACTTGGTAACATGTTAAAAAAAGATGTATAGATCATTTGATACTTGAAAACTGACTGTGCAAATTAAGTTAATTGTTTTTTATTCACTAGTTTAGAATAAATGTTAACTCTGATTATAGAACTACAATTTTCACAGGGTATTTTCAGATGTGGTCTATCGGGTCCAATTAAATGAAATAATTAGGATTGATTTCTAATTATAAGTCTATAGTAAGGTTAACCCTTAAACGAAACTGATAGCAGTGAGATGTGAGCTACGCAATGTGAGACTACAAAGTCCTGTGTGTAATATCCATTAATAATTTAAAAAGTGGTATGAAAAAGATAGTGACATTTCAACCTATAATGTTCGCTGTATACAGCGACCTTCTCATTTAGGTATTCCTAGGGACATTCTTGAAGGTCAAGGTGAATTGCGTCTCTAGACAGAAAGACACGTTTTGCTTGCTTAAAATGCTTAGAAGCATTGGATACTTGAATATTAAAGTGACATTGAAAACCATGCGAACATTTACCTTTTTAAAAATTCAGTCATAAACAAAAAAATGTCGTTTAAAATGTAAATATTTTTTTTTAATAAACATTTTTCAATTTGCATCAGTTACCGTTTTTTAATAAGATATGAGAATGCCAAAAGAAATTATGAAGAGCGCGTAAAGTACATCGTTTACAAAAGGTGGAGTGTGATGGGGGCCATTATGAAAAGTATTACCAACAATTTCCAGTTTGTGCGTATGAATTATTCATGTACACAATCTATAAAACAGATGGTGAGGGTATTTCACAAAACAAACAAATTTCATTGATCTCTGAGGCGTTGTTTGTGCGTCCACAATAAAATATTTACATTTACTTAACACTTCGTACAGTTAGATATTGCACCCCGCAAATAACAAAAGTTTAACAGTTACTCGTATATTATGGGTTAACTGAAGATCAGTTTTATTTGATTTTATTACCGTACTGTATTATGCATTTCTGTTATTTGACACTTGATTGGATTAGGTTATTAGTTTTGTGTTAATTTAAAAAGGAACAAAAAATAGTCATTAATTAGTCTCTACAATTTTAATGACATTGATCTATCTGTAGTAACAATTTTTGATTAAACAGGTTATTTATAAAGTTTTCCATAAATTACAAGCTTAAATATTAAATTTATTAAGAGCTCGGTACACCAAAAACGTCATATGGCAAGGTGTCAAGAAAAAGGTCCCGAAAGAACCGAAGAACAATAAATTTAATTCCACCAAGAACCAAGAGCTTAGATTATTTCACACCATTTACTCCTTTCAGCTATCGTGTTCGTAATGTTAGGTTCCATGAAAGGGAAGTCTTGAACGGCAATATAGAGTTTAAATATCATTTTTCCCTTACTCGGTATTATCAAAATGATGGTCTCAAGATATTTTTATATTGATCAGATCTCTAACTATGATTTTGATTTTTTAATTTCTGCGTCAACGCCTTTCAAAATTGTCAAACAATGTTTTTTTTTTATTTATTCCCCGATCAAAATTCGTTTAATTTTAGATGAGTTTTAGAAACAAAAGAATGCCTTTTGATAGTTGAAGTATCTTTCGTTGTAAAATTAAGGTGTCGTCGAAATGGGCCGCTATGAGAATCGAGGGGCAATAAATTCCTACTCAGCTACATAGAACTATGAGTTCCGATTATTTCGCGCCATTTACTCTTTTCATTCACCGTCTGTGTGATATAAGATTCAATGCGGAAATTTCTAACACAATTTTCCGTTGGAATATAATATTATATGTATTCGAGTTTATTAAATGTGTCATATATGTATATTATTTGTTCTTTGACTAAGTTCAAGATTGTCAATTTGATAAAATTATTTAAATTCAGCGTATTTTCTAGCATCAGAAAACATTTGCCTGTCACTTAATTCTTAACAATAATAATGTGTTTGGGATACCCATTTCCTTTTGAGACAAAAAAACAGCGAGTGACCAGCGACAAACTTTTTCGAATCGATTTAAAATATACATTTTCTAAATTCCTCCAGCTAAAGGTGATGTTTTATTAATGGTAAATATATAGGCAATGAGTGGTAGGCAAATGGTTTGTGTTAATGTTTACGGTCTAAACAAGTTGAAATTGATGTTACAGAAATACGACGTCTGCGAGCCGAGACGCAGCTCCCGACCATATCTGTCCACTGACCTATATTTATTTTTAAATTTCCTATATCAATGTTCTATGTCTTATATCAGGTACTAAAAAAATCATTTTTTATCAACTAGACAATGTTTATAAAAATATAGGCACTTTTTATCAATTCACTAATATCCTGCAATAGGCTAAGTAAATCTCTTTAAGTTTTAGACGTATTTTTATACATTTTCCGAAACTTTTTTTTTATCAATTATTTCACATCTCGTTTAATTAAATTTTACTACAACTGTGGAATACCTAACCAGTTAATGATGGAATTTTGGTGTTGTACCTAATCTTACAAAATCTAAAGTTAAGAGATATGATTGAAAATGATCGTATGTCAAATATATATTTACATCTTACTCTTACTAATATTATAAATGCGAAAGTTTAGATGGATGGATAGATGCATGGATGGATGGATGGATGTTTGTTAGAGTTTGTAGCCTAAACAGCTGAACGGATTACGATGAAATTTGGTATAGATGTAAAGGATAGTCTGGAAGAACACATAGGCTACTCACTTTTGTTTTTTTAATTCCACGCGGACGGAGTCGCGGGCGAAAGCTAGTTAACAATAAACTTAAAATTAAATCTAATAGCTTTATGTTTTGAATCGACACATTAAGCAAATTTGAAAGCAAAATGAGCTAGTCTTGGTGACTGCAGATTGTAAAGTTTGTCATTTTATGTGAAAACTTTAAGACACGCTCTGGTACTAGGAACTTGAGGACAAGTGCTGGCGACGTGACGCTCATTTTACTTCAAAGTTTTCTGCTCATGTAAAGCGTATGATGTACAGGAGCTTACACTTAAAATTTACTTTACGTCACTTAACCCGAACTTTAAACAACGTGTTAGGGAAATAATAGTAATTGTTAGGAAATTTAACACTGGGAAGATTAGCATTTTCTTTTATCTATCAGTAAAAGATCTTTAATTTTTTTTTCCTGATATTTTATTACTTGATTAATGAAAGATAAGTATAAGTAATATTTATTTTGTATGTTATTACGATAAAAATCAAGCAAGCAATAATTTTAAACCTGTAACTGTGGCTCGTTTAGCTATCTATCATCATCATCAACTTGCCCTTGTTCCTACGGAGGGTCGACAGAGTATGTGCTGCTCTTCCATACATTTCTATCAGCCTCGTTTAGCTACATATACTATACTTACTTTCCTGAGTTTTTCAATAACTCTATGTCATACATTACACAAAAATGTCCAATGTTAAGGGCTATATATTCTGAAAAGATCTTGGAGATTGGTCGTCTTCCCTTTTTACGTGCATAGACCCACTATTAATTTTGGTAGGGTCACAAGATGGTTTCATTATAATGATAAACGTAGCTATTAGTGTAATAAATAAAGTGCCTTATCTTTTGAATTAATAATAATCCATAAAATTTATATCCCATGATCACCATTTAACAAGTTTATCGATAGTCAAATGTAAGACGCACAAATGTTATTGTGAGATATGAATTACGTGACTAGTACTTACAATCGATTTAACACAAAGCGACTAGCCGCGCCAGGGGAGATCATGTTTAATATATTGCTCAATAAGATTGGCAGCTTATGAAAATTTTAAGATTTGTTCTTCGTATATTTTTCATTTAACCTATAGCATAAATTATAATTTACAACTTCACAAACGTGTTATTAGACTGTACACAGGCAAGTTCAGATGCTCGTTCGCTAAACAAGGGAAGTGTTCTAAATATAAATAAGTGCGCTTGCGATGTTCTTCTGTACAGGAAAGCATTTATGAGTTCAAACAATGTGTAAAAGATCGTTGAAGCGATAATTTTCGATTTCTAATGGAACAATTGTAGTACTTACTGATATTTAGTTAAGTCTGCGGTATAAAAAAGAAATTTCATTTTAAACAGCATTAGAGTTTCGTATATAGGGATTACACGTACATTACAATTAAGCAATTTATAAAAAAGAAGAATAGTTTAATAATATGCCTTTGCAAGGTGGGCGAACATAACAAATATTATAAAAACAATAAATCGTAGCGAAGCCTGGTCTTTCATCATGACTTTTAATATTTATAAAATTAATAAATAACCACCAAGCGTCCGATTCAACACTCATTCATAAACTGAAGCACGTGTTGGCTAGAGCTTTGAATGAGCGAGGGAAAACATTAAAGCTACATTTAAAATGAGGTAAAGCTATTTCAAGCAACTTTACGTCAACAACAAGTTGAGTATAAAACTCGATGTATAACAATGTCGCGGTGAAAGTTTCATGAATTAGCCTCGAGAGTTATAATTCCTCGTTCAAGTGGCGTACTTTGAAAGGCATTACGTAAACTTCCATAATTATTTTCATTCACTTCTCTAAATATTATGTTACATCCCGTAAATTACATACTTTTGCAACGTAAATGCTTTTGAATTCACAAGCGCTTTGCAGTTTTCAATTTTCGTAAACTAAGCTAATGTTATTTCGACCCATCCGAAAAAAAAGAGTAACATATCTTAGGAAATCCTAGATGAGATGTATATTTCGTTGGATGACTTAATTTTGTATCAAACAAATTTGGTAAACACTTCGCGTATGTGTGTTAGAATTAGGTTAAAGAAACCAAAGATTGTATTTGAAGTGAAATTAAAAACCAAACGTGACTCGTCACTGTTAGACATGTTAGACAAATAAGAAGAAAGATAAAACGTATGTGGAAAAAAAACGAATAAAACCCATTTAATGAACATTGCTTGACAAACGTTTGAATAAACATAATAATTTATAACCAAATTGTTTTCTATAATATTTATTTGATGGTTTTCTCTCATTCTTAACTATGTTCTTATTTTTAAATATATAACATTCTTAATTTTGTATTGAAAATGTATATTACTAGTTTCAGTAGCAATTTATTCTACTGTTCATTTTTTCTTAATAATTAAATCAGTAAAACAAATTTTTGTACGAAAACCAACATCGTTTTGAATAGATAATATTTTGGAATAGACAACGAAACAGACAGGTTAAATTGAACTGACACGTGATGCCACTTTGGGCTACAAGATTGCCACATGCATATTCTATTATATCGAGCAGATAATTTGCCTTTAATTGAGCCAGTGAATTTGTTATAAACCTATTAAGGTACTATCTATCTTAAATAGAGCTATTTTCAATTAACTTATTAAAACTTTCGTGAGACATTATACTATATGAGTTATAACACGGCTAAACTCACGTGAAAACACTCCGGTGTAGGCACCGACCAGTTTCAGACCCGTCAGGGGTCCTTCTTCAGGGTGAGTGGTTACCGGTTAACAATAACACCAACAACTCTTCAGTTTCGAGTTCGTCTCCACCGACGCACGGCGTACAAACATTTGAAAAAAAAATTTTTTTTTTGTATGCTAGATAATTTTATTATTTTTCCTTTATTATAATACCGATATTGCAGGATATATAAGGGTTAAAGAAAAAATCATGCATTTAAGGGTTAAATAACTTTTTTTTGTAAATACAATTCCTAGTTAAACAATAAAAAATTCGTAAAAGTATAAAAAGTGTTTTCATATAGTTAAGATTTATTAACGAAGGGTTGCTCGGTGAAATCGTCTGAAATATTGAACACGTCGGCAAAATTTATAGGAATAATATGTTGTAGGAAGCAAACTGTGCTTCAAAAATTTCTCTTTCAACAAAAAAGTATTTACTGTTAAGATATTAACGTATAAACTTTTTTTTCTTCGCTATTTTTTCATCGTCTACTATTTTATTTCATTCCGTGAGAGTAAGCAAACAACAAATCATTAAAGAACTAATAATTTATGTGTTAAGTAAAATTTTTAGTCTATGATGCGTACCAAACCATTTTTCATAGGTAAAAGCATTTTATAACATTTAAATAAAAGATAAGTTTAATATATCTAGATGTAATTTTCCCAAATTATGTAATATTAATAACAACGTCGGACAAAGTCGTTAATTATATAGAATTATCTATAACTATCCAACGATCGATGTAAATGACCGACACATTTATGTTATCTCACTCTGCAAATTCACTTTACCCTGGGCCATAAAAATGATACATGGTAGCACTTAACGCGTCTAACGCCTCGAGGTTTAGAAACGGAGGAACGGGATCTGTGAGGAATGCGTGTCCCATAAACATAATCGCGCTCATCAACGCCCAAAATCATCGTCCGAACATTATCGAGTGAGTTTTTTCCTCGATGAGATTTCAACCTCATAGACGATATATACGATTCTACAGAAACGATCAAAAAAGATGATTGATATTGTGCGGTATGATATAAACATAAAGTCAATTTAAGCAACAACGATACAAAAATTGTGTAGATTTAACGATAATTTCACGTGATATTTTAACAATTAATATCAATTTTATTTATATCGTAGTATTTAAGGTTAAAAAAAAGATGGCTTGTCTCTGTCTTGTTAGATTAAATGAGAGCTTATTTAAAGTACAATGTTAAAATATAGTAATTTGTCTAAAAGCGCACACTAACTTACATTTGAACAAAGCAATGCTTTGCTAAAGTCTCTGTGAATTGCTAAAAATATGAAACATGAAGACATTCTAATTAAAAACAAACAGAAAAAATATGAAGCGCTCTTTAACGTCTTCTTTAATATAACATTTTTATATTCCTTGATGCAATGTTTTTTTTTATTTGTATAATATGTATTTCATAACTAGTTAGTAGTTAGGAAAGCGGTGGGGCCTGATGGCATACCCGTTGAAGTATGGAAGGTTTTAAAAGAAGATGGATTAAAGTGGCTGATTTTATTTTTCCATAAGTTATTGCAGGAAGAGTTCATTCCTGATGAATGCTGTATCAGTACGTTGCTGCCTATTTTTAAGAAAAGAGGTATTTACATTTATTACAAAACTAGCTGTTCCCGTGCGGCTTCATCCGCGTGAAATCATAAAAACTTTATTTCATTGTTTACCGACATTTGTCAAATTATCAATTGCAAATCTCAAAATGACATGACATCATGACAAACCATGGCAATTTTGCTTCCTTGATGTTGGCAGCAACTTATGGTCTCTTTCCCACATTAGGGTTTTTATCCAAAATATTTACCTTCTAAGTTTAATGGCGTGAAAATATATAGCCTAAAGCGTGACGTAAGTGTAGGGCTTTTTATTAAAAAAATAATTATTCAAAAATATGCTGTAATTGCTGACATCTTAGGCAACAAAGAAGTGTGTGTTTACGCTTTATTATATTAGTATAGATAAATGTAAATACAATTGATGTAGCAACATTGGTTTAAATATTTAATTGAATACATCAACTTCCTGTTTTGCTTTGCCTTTTTAACGCTCGCTTTAAAAGAGAATACGAAATTCTAAAAAGTGTGAGAGCGTGAGTTGGGGAACAGTTGAAAATTCACGAGTCGCGTTGTTTTGCAAAGCGTAAATGGACTCTTTAATGTCAATATTGATGCACTAGATAATTGAAATACTATTAATAACATTTGATTTCTACAAATAAATGATTTTATTAATAACGTAGATTTAAAAAAATATATTTTTTGCGGAGTCAGTAATGAGGAAAGCAATATCAATTGGTATTGGCTACCGTTGTTACAAAATAAAAACGAAATTATGATGATAATTCCAGAACAGATTTACGTTTTGTGTATATTACGAATGTAGATTTCAGCAATAAATATTTGTTAGTTAATTCAATAAGAAACGATTGTCGACATGAATTAATTCATATCGCGTTTTATCTACGTCTGTGCTTACATAACAAGATAAATTCTTCTGGCACAAGTTTCAAATAACATCGACTTAATTAAAGTTAATCTGGAATGGTGTAGCTCACGGCGACACGACTCCATTAGCCGGCTACATAGACTTCTCTATCTAGCGCTACTTATTGAATTTATTCCTTGCCTCAATTGTTATAAGAATAACAACGTTTCACTTCAATTGATTTCGAAATAACATCACTTGATTTTTTAATTTATGTCACTATCAGTGTTGGAAGCGAATTTACATAACTGTGGGTTTCTACTGTCAAAACACTTGTATAAAACATGTTTCCATCATGGAATAACACGGTATTAGTTAAGTTATTATCGAATTCATTAGAAATGAGACATTATAACAATCTTAGCTAAACAATTTTAATAAGGATGTAATCACAGACTTATTAAAACATGTTTGTATCATCAATTAAAACATTGATACTTTCCAAAATAAATCCACAGTCAATAAATGATAATGTCAGCCAGTGAAAAAAACATATCTTATTTCCATTGAATGCGACCGTAGTTACCAATATTTTCAACTCGGCAATGATATTTAAACAAGTTACATATACTACGTTTAACGAAACGCATGTTAAGAGGTGTTTATTGGTCTTGTCCATTAGGTATAAATACGCAATGAATACTGGAACTTGAAAGTTTTATTTTCATTTCTATTTCATCCCGCTACTATTGGCCGTACAAAGGAATATCGTCATTTTATTTGTTCCATGGTAAGGCTTTACGGAGCGATTTAGAGCCTCGTTTCTATCGTGTACAGAGAGGATAGGAACATTTTCCGACATCGCAACAACTGCCCCGATACTGCATTATTTCTTTGTCATGTCAATCGTTTAGGAATATCGATTTGTACGCATTTCTTATTTTTTTATGGAAGCACGATAAATTTAATAAACAAACCAAATTGAAGGCTTCGTCATGTTTTTAAAGTAATTTTTTATGTGAATTCTAAAATGACAATAGAGATTAAAACGACCAAACACGCATGCAAAAAAAAAACTAACAAGTAACTCTTTTAAGATGACGTTAGGTATGATTGTTTTTATAAGACAGTAAAAAATATACAAATAGGTATATTTTTTGTAATTCTAGTCCTATCGTAAATTAAAGTTATTCTTGTAAATATGACTTAAATTTTTATACCACTTAAATGTACGCCGCATATTTTAGTATGTGATCTAATTTTCATATAACAAAAGTTGGAATATCAACTCACCTAATTGCTTGAACTCACGTAAAAGTAAAATAACCCATCGTAGTTAATTACATTTTCGCATGCTTTACTTTCTCTGAAGGGTCACTTTGTACATACTGTTTACTCGTTCCAATTTTAATTCTTTGGTACTCATTTTAATAGAATAATTGTATCATTCCTTGCATTTAAGAAGTATATTCTTACCACAACTCTTTTATAACTCTTCAAGATTAAATGTTTTTTTTAATAAATTAAAATTCAACTATGATCTATAAAATCGTTTTGTCAAATAAATTGTTAAAAATAGTAATACGTAGTTGAACTAATAAAATTCGTGGCTCTTGTAGAGGAACATAATTGTTCTTTCTGTATTTTCGACGTGAACAAGAGAAATGACTATTTTGTCGTAAAACAGTTCTCACGACAGTGCGGACTCAATGTCACATCATAATGAGGATAAACGTAAATTGGTTTTTTTTTGTCCACCAAAATTTAAATTTTTTTTTGAAAAAAATAAACAAAATATCTTTTTTTATTGTTACTTTATCGTCTAATTATAATTAAATTATAAACGCTACGAGAATGGAAATATATTAAATTTTGAAAGTTCAAGTTTGGAACGCCTTTTATTAACAATCTCTCAAAAGGGATGAAATTATAAGCAACTTTTAAGCGGTAAAAAATATTTAATCAGTTTCTTAGGAGCTTTTTTTAGACAAAAGGGCTATCTACTAATAAACAACCTTTATCTTTATTTAAAATTTTTTTTTTTTCTTTATCTTTATTTAAAAAAACCTTTGTAAATAACGTTAGTAAACTGCGTATTTACTGACTTCACATGCTTCTTTGAATTACAGAAAGTTTCCACTTAATAAAGTGCACGGATATGTAAAATCGAAGTTAAACTAAATGAAATTAATCAGGGATAGTAACTAATACGAAACTTAACCTGCGCCCTAATGAGAATTCTAACTAATGGGAACAATTCAATATCAAGTTTCGATGTTTCATTTTCTTTAGATTGATTTATTAGTAAATTAATATTCCTGGAGAATCGGAACTGAACATTGCAGGATTCGTGTGGCAAGCAAAAAATATATATTTAGTTAATTAACAAAGTATAGACTACAAGCCCATGGAAAAAATAACCTGTGAAATGAACCACCATAAATAACGGATAGAAGCCTGTTTCTATGTCATAAAAAAACTCTGAGCAATATGCCGTAAATAGTAACGTAGGTTGGTTTTGACATGTTTGTAATATAGGTGACAGTAAAAAAGTAAAATGTGACAAAAATTTATAATCTTTAACTAAATAAATTTTTGAGTTAATTTTAATTAAGATGCAAATAGCGTCGTAGAAACGACAATCAAGTGCGTCAATTTGAAAAATACAAAGAACAAATAATCGAAAGAAAAACTGCTGACACCTTAAAAAAAACTCCGATTAATTTCTAAATACATTTACACTGTTATACAATTTTAAGTTACTAAAATTAAAATACCTTAACTTAAACAAAATTGGTCAAGTAATATTTTTGTTAAAAAATTCCTGGTTAAATAAAAAATATAAAACATCTAGAGACGGCGACAGGTGTGCATCCGTGGATAAAGAAAAACCACTTTCTCTAAAGAAAAAGGGGCAAAGGCCCCGGCCATTTCCACACAGAAATTGCAAGTTTTGTAGACACGGATTTTAAACAAAATACTTAGATTATTTTTATGCAAAGTTTAAGGAATACAATATTGTCTACGTCATAATGATAATAGAATTGAATAAAGTGATTTTATTATTCGATTCTTGATAAGTTTGGATAAAGCTTTGCTGCTTTAGTTTCCCTAGTTTGTAAAAACTTCTATGACTATTCTGTTTAGTATCGAATTATTACAAAAATAAAGTTTATGCGGATTTTATAAATTACCCAAGATATTTGAAAACTCTGTTTAACTAGATAAGAAATTGAAAACAGAAATCGTCTTCATTCGCACCATCTTCACTTCATTAGTATTGTGGTTTTAAAAGCGTTTTATTATTAATTGTGATAATTGCTGTTATAAAAAAGCTCTTTGAAATATAGAGAAGAATATTTAAAGTTAGTTACCGCATAGTTATAGAATAAATTTTCTTTTCCACGAAGACATTTTTTACAAGAAATTTTGAATAAAGCGTACATAATGGAACCTTACCTGCGTTATAACAAGAAGCCTCTTAGGCAATGTCGTTACGTCACTTTTATGCCGACATAGGCAAATACGTTTAAAAAGGAGCCATAATTTTATCATAGTTACGCAAGTTCTTTAGAAATGGGATGTTTTAATTTAAAACACTTGTTGTGTTTAAGAAAAATTCAATTTGTTTTAAATTGCCTACTCTATGCGAGGTGTTAAATCTACATAAAGCGAGACTCTTAGCTTCTACTATGAGTATGGTATCAAATCAACACTGAGTGGCTCCCTTTTATTTAATTTAAAACTTTATTACGGTAAATGCGGCTGACCAATAAAATCATCTGAATTGTTTAAGTAATGTTAGTTGGACCTCACTTTAATGTTTGCGTACATATGTTTGGTACGTGTTTTAATATTATTTGTACCCTTTCGGCAAACTTTAAGTAACGTGTGCTTTCAAACTTATGAATATCCCGCAGACCCTTTCGTGAGTAAAATTCTAATACTTCAAAATCGTTTAAAGCTTTTGAGCTGGCCCGTTCATTTCGTTTCACAAATAGACCATTAGGTCCAATCCCTTTGCTATTTTAAATGGACGAAGCGTTAATTTACAAGCTTAAAATTTAAATCTATGACCAACTTCCTTAATGGCCGCCTCAGGGTTAAATGTGTTAAACTGTATTATTATGAAGCGACCTGGCTTAATGTATAATATTTACTCTTTTATCATTTTTATACAATGAAAATATAAAACAAGATAACAGTTCTTTTTAATTTCAATTCTTAAAACAAACAATTATCTACACTAACTGTTAAAATAAATAGATAATGAGAGTTAATCGGAAGTGATCTGTAATTACAGGGGATCGTTTTGGCGATGTTAAGCGGGTCCTTCAAGAAGCGAGCCTATTATTACCTCAAAGTCCGGCAACGCATCTGTAGTTCCTCTGGTGTTGCGAATGTCCATGGGCGTCGTTGACTACCTCGGTGTTCTTGCCGCTCGTTTGCCCCCTTTTATTATAATATAAAAAAACCATTCGGTTCGCGAAAGAAATTATCTTGCTCGGACGCTCTTCTGGCATAGCAAAAAATATATATTGACACAAACATTCTTGAATGTGTTTTTTTAATCGTTTTGGCTAAATAAACTTATGTCTTATAAATGTAGTTGTTTTTATTTAATTAATCCATCATATCTATTAAGATGTTGAAGTTTATGAACATTTATGCTCAAACAAAAGGGAAAATTTTGTACCCAACTCAGTAATTATGTTTCCGCATCCTTTATTTAACTCAAAAAGGGTTACCTGCCTTACCATTTAAATAGCTGAAAGTTGTTACGGATTATACGGACCTACGGATTTAGGATATATTATAATTAATATCTTAAATTTGAACCATGTTTTATTACATATTTATTTTATTAATAATATCATCACAATTTATTGCTGATTTTTAGAGGAAAATTTTAAATTTTTAACGCTCATTTAGTTTTTAAAGTTTACTCTAGCAAATTTCACCGTATAAATGGTTACATTTTATGTTTATTTATTACATTGTTCCTGATGTCTGAGATGAGTCCGGTAACATAACAATAGATGTCTTTCACGAACATTTGGGTAACAGTTGCGAGAACGTTTTCGTAACGTCATAGACAAATTACGCTGCACAAATCTACTACAATTTTTGTAACCATAAACATTCGATACTGGCCCAATCCGCTGAGGGAGAGCCATAAACAAGGAATAGATAGATAGATACAATTTTTGTCGATAACGTTCTCACGAATATTTGTTATACACCCCCTGAAGTCACATTCATGATGGCAATAGAAATCAATTGCTGTTTTAATTAGATATCACGATTATCAAGGACAGAGTGTTATTTATTAATCGGTAAATAAAGTAGTCGTTAAAAACAATTCCAACCGATGCACAGTACCGGTTTAGAAATGGATTATTATTAAAAGTGCTAGGCAACCTAATTTCAACTTACATATATAAAACTACGCAGAAAACTACAACTGAATAACCCGAAACTGGTACAGCCGTATTAGTTTTCTATAACTGAATAAGTTGTTCCAACATTATACGCGAAGTTAGAAACAGAAACACGGAACTTGATAAAACATTTTCATAAGTTGCTGAGCAACGCAGTTTTTCTTTACGTACCATATACTAGTTTTACATGTGGAGACAGTGAGGCTAAACTCGGTCGGTACTATTATATCATTAAGATGCACAAAACCACAGGCTGGCTACAAATTGTACAATCACGAATTAAAATTATTGAATCTTTAATTTTACGCATATAGAACGTAGAACTAAACAGTATTAAAACCTTCCATACAGCGGGCGCACACTTTTAAGTGATTTTTCACTAAACTATCGCACAACTGTTGCGCGATTATCGATTGTTTCGCAGCCTATTCAACTGTTTAGTTGCACAACTAAAAGTCGAGTAGTGTACGCACCTCCATGTAAGCTTATAGGAATCAAAGCGAGACTAAACAGTTGTGCGATAGTTTAGACAAAGATGTGCGCGCGCTCTTAGTATTCTAAATTCCTTGTATTTTATTTGTATTACGTTAAAAGCAAAAACAAATTCGTTGGATTCAAACTAAAGTATTAGTTTAATAAAAAAACATTATATAGCGATTTGCTATACATGAGCATTGCCTAACTATAATTCTTAAGCAAATGTTACCCTAATGTTCAATATAACAATGTCGATTTATTGTCTGGTTTTGTAAATTTATTGCTTACCAAATCCTCCTGTACACGTTGGAAGATATTTAATAGCATTGACCTTTATTTTAGGTTTATGTATCTTTTTATTTAGCAATCCACGATGTAGATAATTCCACGTGTGATTGTTTTGTCCGTTTAAGTCAATTTTTACTCAACATTAACAACTTTAGCATGACAAGCAACATGATGTCATCATCAGCCTATTTCAATCCACTGCTGGACATAGTCCTTCTATGCCTTTCACAGTCGACCAAACAGGTATACATTCTCAAAGTACCGTTGTTAAAAAGAAGCTGCCCGTTTTTTTTTTATTTTTCATTTATTTATTACAAATATATTAAATACATTCTCTTCATCTTTTACTTAAGGTTCTTAAACTTATTGGTTTGTGAGAACCCTGCACATTCCTACGGACGTATTTATGCTCATCAATTATCGCGGTACTAAATACATAGAAATAATTTTATAAAGAGTATGATTCTATTGGTATGTTTTTTTTTAAAGAGAACGGGGCAAAGGAGCAGCGGGAACACCGAGGTGATCATCGACGCGACGCCCATGGACATACGCAGTACCAGAGAACTGCAGATGTACAAATAAAGTAGATTGTAAAGTAGATCTTTCATATAATATTATTTAATGTTTGTAAATATAATAAATATTGTGGGATATTTATCCGGCACGTATAATAATAAATAACTGAATAATAAATCCTGAGTATCTACGTGGCATCCCCGGTTAGTCAAAACCCTATGAAACATATGTATCTTCCCGTAAGAGACAAACTGCGGCTCCTTGTGAATTATTCATAAGGTATTTGGACCTAAATCTCAGAGTATTCCAGAAAGGAATTTTTAAATATAAAATACACTTATTGAAAATGTAATAATTTTGAGTGTAAATTTTTACAAAGTGTTTTTCTTTCGTTTTCGCATTCCTTAAAATACGCAATATGATCGTGATGTAATTATGTAACTGAAAATCTACAATTCCCGTATTGTATCTAATACCGTTTTTTTATTCACCCTGGCAGGCTAGTAGTTCCTTTTCAGACATTTTTTAAAAAATTTAGTACTCGTTAAACATTCAAGGTATGTTACTTTCATTTGTTATGAACAATCTTACATCTATCAAAAAACCTATTTTATAACTATTGTAGGAAAAGTGCCTAAGAACTGCTTTACCAAATATTACATTAATTTGTATAATTGCATAAATCTGTTTCAAAAACAACAAGAACAGTTATGCATTTAAAAAGCTAATTATAGAATTAGCTCCCATTTACACGGGCGCTTTTGTAACGTGCGTTAAAAATACTAGAAATAGAATAAGTGCATTTGTATTTTGTACCTGTTCATACGGAACATCTGTTATACTCGTAGAACGGCGCTTTTTTATCGCGCAGTGTTGCATTTTGAGCGCTAGGAGATCTACACAAAAGTGATTTTAAAGCGTTGATATGGACGAGAACGTTAAAAAAGACACCAACCCCAAGCGTTAAAAAAGCGCCTGTGCGAATAGGCCATTTGAAAAAGCAGAGTATGTTCCTTTTTGAATTATTAGTTTTATGCTTATAGAAAGTAAAGCATAACAGCATTAAAAGTTTGCTTGGCATTCTAAATACAATACATTTTATTCGGATTACATTTAAAGCAAAAACAGACTTCGTTGGACGTGATTGTACAAATGTAAGCCCACTTAATTCAGAATTGTGCCTCAGAAATTTATGCCGTGGTGTATCATTCTAATACTAAAGTCGTGACAACGCATAAGTTATAATTTGTTACTTAAATGTAACATAAATAAAAAAAATATGTGACAACCTAAGCTACATCCAACGCAACATTTTTCATCGTTTTCACTTTTTATTGCGCCAGTGACATGTTAAATTCTTTTGTTAGAGATTTATTTTTATAGAATTTACTGCCATTTTGATTTCTTTTAAAATTATTTCATCACTAAAATTTTCGTAAACATTTATTTAGAAGAAAAACTGTCAAAGCAAAACAGACTAACCACAGAGTAATAACACTGACAGAGTGATCGTGCCTTCGATAAAGCGATTGTCCTCACGTCTACGGTCTACGGAACGAATGACAAAATACCTCTACGTGCCTGGCTAACACTCGATTAAATTGACGTAGCGACGTAGCGGCGAACTTCATCTAAAACAGTTAGTCTCATAATTATAATGAAACTAGCTGTTCCCGTGCGGCTTCATCCGCGTGAAATTATAAAAACTTTATTTAATTGTCAAATTCTCAATTGCAAATGTCAAAATTACCGTTACCGTTACCATAATAATCTTACTTCCTTAATGTTGGCAGCTTGTAGTTTATGGTCCCTTTCCCACATAAAGGTATTTTTCCAATTTACCCCCTAAGTTAAATAGCGCGAAAATATATAGCCCAGATCGTGTCGTAAGTATAGAGTTTTTTATTAAAGAAAGAATTATTCAAAAATATGCTGTGATTGCTGACATCCTACGCCACAAAGCAGTGTCTGTTTACGCTTTATTATATACTAACATAAAGTATAGATATACGAGTATATACTAATATAATAAAGCGTAAACACACACTTCTTTGTTGCCAAAGGTGTCAGTAATTACAGTATATTTTTGAATAATTCTTTTTTTTAATAAAAAGCCCTACACTTACGTCACGTTTTAGGCTATATATTTTCACGCCATTAAACTTAGGGGGTAAATATTTTGGATAAATACCCTAATGTGGGAAAGAGACCATAAGTGGCTGCCAACATCAAGGAAGCAAGATTGCCATGGTTTGTCATCATGTCATGTCATTTTGACATTTGCAATCGATAGTTTGACAAATGTAGGTAAACAATGAAATAAAGTTTTTATAATTTCACTCGAATGAAGCCGCATGAGAACAGCTAGTATATTTATAAATAAATAATAACGTAATAAGATTGAACGTAAATTATTACTAATTTGTTGACTCAATTGTATTTGGTTGAGTTAACTAGAAAATGATTGAAAGTAATAAAGAACACAATGGTTTTAAAGTTGTTAGATTATGTCACGAAACCGCTATACGTTCGAAGAAGCGGCATCAATGTTATTAGAGTTAATTTGAGTATTAATGAGAAAAGTTAGCTCATTTACCATAACTTCTGTATCTTTATAACGTTGTCATCATTTTAGGATAAATTAAAAGAGAATCTCCTCTTTTTGCCTGTATTGAAGATAATGTGTTTTTCGTGTATGTTTGTACATTTCTATGCACGTCAGACGCATCCATCCCAAACAGATAAAATTTTAACGAGTAGGGTCTTATTCGATTTGTGTTTTTAATGTAACAATCTTCTTTAATATAAGATGTATTAATGTAATACTGTTACGGCACCTTTCTAAATTGTTTCATGACTATAGAACGTTAATCATTATCTACGTACGTTACTTTATAGCGTAATATTACAAGCTCCCAAAGCTGATTTACGTCAAAGGTAACTTAATGAGACTAAAGAAAATGTCTATCAATAACAAATGAGTTTGTTGCGTGACTGTAAATAATCATATATTTTTTACAACGTAATATAACATTTTTTCAAGTAACACGTTATATCGCGTTATGTTTCAGCTATATAAAATAAGTTTTGTTAAAATTAATTAAATTTCTTTTACTATTATAGACTAGTGTTGTGTCAAAATATGTTTTTATTGGGGTAACACATATTTAAACCAAGTCCCAAGTTCTTCATCTGATAAAGCTTCCATTACTATTAAATAACCCTAAAAGGACTTTTTAATTTATCCGAAACAAAAAGTAATAGCCAAACATAAAATTATTACTGTTTATTCTAATAACAAAATATTATAATTCACGCTTGCATGGTTCGTTTCTCCTTTGATTAAAACATCTATCCGTTCGACTAATTTGCAGTTCCTCTGAGTGAAATTCATTCGATTGAGTCAATCAGTAGCTTCAGTGTTTGTATCAGATCAAACTGATTCGCTCAAATGACTTAGTTCAGTTTTAACTAAGTCCGCATTTGCTTACGATCAATGTAACATTTCTATTTACACGATATTATATTAAATGGGACGATAACTTCGTCAATATGTTCCAGGTAAACAGTGACTGTATGGTCACGATAAATTTGTAACTTAGAGCTAAACTAAGTAAAAAAAAATCATACTGAAATGACAGACAAGCAAAGACTAAACTAAAATCTAAGTACAGAATTAAAACAATACATCATCATCATTATCAGCCTTAGGTCGTCCACTGCTGAACGTAGGCCTTAACATTACAATCTTCCAACAATTATTTAATTTGCTTGAGATTCATGTCGCTTGCTTGCTAACTCGTACATAATATAATGAACTAAACAAAACGTAGAAGAGGCATATGATACTTAAATTGGTTAGACATTCTACTGCTGAAAACATCTGCTTTCAACTGGAATCCTTTTTAAATTAGTTTACAAATATAAAGCGAAAACTTTTATTGTCACTTAAAATAGCAAATACTTTAATTTTTATGACCACAATTTGTAAAAGAGGGCAAGTATACTGACCTATATGCTGTTTGGGGTCGAGGCAACGAGCTAAATTTACAAGAAGCCTGAAGTGTTGGCCTATCTCCATCTTTTTGCCTTTGCATTGGTACACGGCATTTTATCAAAAAGCCAAAAAATTGAGATGGCATTTAAATTCACATAAAGGTCAAATTTTTATAATGGAAGGTGGCAAACGACCATTTGAATTTCCTAAAATAGAGAAGTGGCAGCTGCACATAGAGATCTGTTTAGATTCAAATGTTGCAGATGCGTTGCCATCCTTTGAAAGAAAGATGATATTTCCCCTACCTATATGTCCTACTCACCCGTTAAGTCACAAATATATTTTCAATGTACTTAACGATATAATAAATCTTAAAATGATGTAAAATATTTTCTATGTAATGTGATAAAATGTCATATTTTTATTTAGACTTTTATTAGATCCACAATTCTCTTCTCCGGAGATTCTGTGTGAATGAAAACGAAATCAAACTTGATAACTAAATCAACATTACATCCGCTCTATTTAAACTAGTTTAACATATGGCTAACCATCGCTCTCAGTGAGGTTTTAGTAACGATGTTTGTTCAAGAGAAACGCAAAGAACTGGCTTTCATCTCTGAATGTAAGATTTTACAACAGATTATATCTGAAATTAGAAACAACTAACAAAATACGTCTGAGACATAAAAAGAGAGTCAAAAACACTATATATGAAAAAGCAATATATTTGCTACATTTTGAACTATTCAACAAAAATCACACGTTAATTGTTATATTAAATTATGTTTCAAACATAATATAAAAGACTGTTTTTCGGAGTCATAATTTAGATATTATTTATCTTTGTAATGTCGTCCTATGGTAATAAGCGCCTTACTCGTGACCTACATTTGTAAACTCTACTAAAAGTGTACGCGAAATGTTCAGTTGAAGTTTCCACCTACATACATGTGTTGATAGCATAAACTTTTCAAATTGAATTCTCATAAACGCTGTTATTTTTTATGCAATATTTCCTTACACAAAACATGTTTGATAAAAATCTATTTTATTTACAAATATAATCATGTCGACTTTATAATAAATTATTTAGTTATTGAAAATTGAAAAATATTTATTTTGGTAATATACAGTAATACACAGTTCCCAACAAAGGTTTGTATTATAATCGCTACATACGTTAGCTATAAATTTCACTGAAAGTACGAATACGTTTATTTTATGAAGTAGCATGAAATTTTGCCGAAAAATAAACGGTTATGCATGTTAGATAAGCTCTTATGCGGTGGCTTCACACAAAGCTCGAGTGGCAAAATCCGATTCGTCATAAAAGTATAATAATAGTGGGTCGTGGTCGGGGGTGCCGCAACAACGCGGTGACCTACACAGCGCGCGCCGCCGCGGCAGTCTTCACTCGAGCTTTCTAATGACCTCCAGCGTTCCGTGTTGCGTTCCACAATAAATTTGTTCACATACAACTTGCATAAAGTATCAGAAAAGTTCAGTTAAATACTTTTATTTCAAACACGGGCACGTAACCGAGTTACAGATATGCGCATGTGAATCTCCGCAATTGGTGCCCGGTTGATCTGCGAAAATGAACTTTAAGTTCTACGACATAACTATGTTTTGTAATTAATTATGTACAAGCATGTGCTACGTAATAACATATTCAGGTGAGTAACAGTTTGCTTTTGTTCTGTTTTATTAAACTTCAAGGTCGTTATTCTTTATACTCGTTCACAATAAATTAGTAAAATTTTAAAACGATCCGGTTTTTTTTACATTTACATACTATTCTAACTTTTGTTTACATATTGTTATTGAATTTAGTTCGTGCTCTTCTTATTTAAAATTATAACGATACTTTTTTTTTACTTTCTACGGCATTAAAAACCAATGTGAAATTTTAATTGATTATAAATTCAGATTACTTTTGTAGTTCCTCTTCGTTGATTCAAATGGTTTGTTTCAGATTTTTATGCAAATATATAATGAAAATATAAAATGTCTCGAATTATGTAACTATGATAAATATTTTGTTTTTGGGAAAAAGGCAACATGGACGCTGTATTCGGCATGTTATATCAATATTACTGGTACTCTACATTATTTTCCGAGCTGAAGATACCTTGGCTTGTTCAGACTTAATGACAAACGATAAATGCTCATGCTACACATTCGAAGATGGTAAGTAAATATTATTTCTAAATAATTTATAAACATATTTTATTACATTTATTTTTTCAGCTGTTTTTCTCGACTGCCAAGATTCTAATACAAAGCAAATAAAAAATGCGCTGAAGAAAGTAGCGACTGTACATTCCTTATCCATAAATGATCTTGATGATACTGAAGAAGTTTTGGGACCACATTTTGTGCCGTTAGGTGTATGCATAAAACATATACATATGTCAAGAACTGGCATAAGAGACATAGATGATGAAACATTTATGCCACTAAGACAGTGCCTTGAAACGTTAAGTATTGTGTCAAGTAAAATTAAATTTATACCACAGAAGGCATTTTCTGGATTGCTCAAATTGATTTCGATCGAACTCACATCCAATCACATTGAGGATATTCCAAGTTATAGTTTCTATGGTCTTCCATTAATGAAAATAAACATAAAGCAGAATATGATTCGACATATTTCAGATTCTGCGTTTTCTAGTTTAGAACTAACCTTGTCTGAAATTGATTTAAGTGAAAACAATCTTACAACTTTCCCTATTTTATCTATTGCCAAATTAAAGCACCTTCGGTCTTTAAGGCTGTCTTGGAACGAAATGTCATCTTTCCCAACTGTCGATGATTTCGATTTACCGTCTCTTGAATTTTTAGATTTAAGTTCTAATAATTTTGAATTTGTTTCAGAAGACTGCCTTAAATTTTGTCCGTCCCTGTTAATATTATCGTTTCATTTTAATCTTATTAGTAACATACATTATCGTGCATTTCAATCCTTAGTTCATCTCAAATCTTTAGATTTGAGCCACAATAGAATCAAAGTATTAAATACTAATTTATTTTTAAATAATAAGAAATTGGAATTCATTGATATGAGTCATAATCATTTGCACCACATACACGGCCTGTTTTGTAACATGCCTATATTAGCCGAAGTATTTTTAGGTAACAACAATATTTTGGAAGTGCCAATTGATTCCTTTTTTAACTCGACTAAAATTAATACGATACATTTAAATAAAAATTGTATTCATACGATTCATAGCAAAAGCTTTAGTGATTTAGAAGAATTAGCGACGTTACGTTTAGACTTTAACTACGTAACTCAAGTGCCACACGATACCTTTATTAATAACAGTAATATAACAATGTTAAGATTAGACAATAATAATATTATAGATTTAAAAAATGATACATTATGTAATGAAGCAATGTTAAGAGAAATTCGTTTAAATAACAATAATTTAAAATTCATATCAAAATATCATTTTAATAATTCAACGAAAGCTGAAGAAATTTATTTGAATAACAACAAAATCACAAGCATTGATTCTGAAACATTTTCAAAAATGTCTCACTTAAAACATCTAAGTTTACATGACAATTATTTAGTTGAGATAAATGACATATTACCGAAGCCAAGTTCTTCTCTATTAACATTTCACATCGACTCAAATTTATTATCTTCATTAAAAAGTTTAACATTTCGTTATCAACAGAAGCTTTACCATCTCAGTTTAACGAATAATCACGTTAAATTTTTATCAAAAAGTATATTTGCCAATTTGACTTATTTAACTAGAATTGAACTTTACAATAACGAGATATCTATAATAGATGATTTTACTTTCCAACAACTCCGTTCGACCAGAAATTTAGATTTACACAACAATTTACTCCGCAACGTCACAAATTATACATTTGTAGGTCTGTTTGAATTAGAGGATTTGAATTTATCACACAACAAAATTACTTTTATCTATAACATGGCATTTGACACATTGAAGAAAATACGAACCTTAAATGTATCATTCAATCCGCTTAAAATTCTTTACAAAAATCTGTTCCAACAAGGATTGCCATTGAGTTCATTGTATTTAGATAATTGTGAGATACAACAAATAGAAAATGGCACTTTCGAAGGTATGAACAATCTCAAATATCTATCACTTAAAAATAATTCATTAAAATCCAGCGAATTAATTTTTATTCACATACCAGGACTAAAGTTCTTGTCACTTTCTTACAATATATTCGATAATTTACCTTTAGAATCATTCTCACAACTTCCTCTTCTAGAAGTTTTATTTTTAGAACATTGCAATATTGAACATATTTTTGAGGGCACTTTTTCTTCCAACAAGCATCTTGTACGTTTAAATGTGGCACAAAATATTATTAGCGGAATACCTCCTGCATTATTTGAATCGTACAATTCTGTATCCGAGGTAAATATAAGCAATAATTTTTTAGATTACGTTCCTTACAATACTTTAGATAATCTAACGCAAATAGAAATTTTAGACATCGCAGACAACTTGTTACCAAAAATAGAATTTAGTGGCTTAGAGAAGTTAAAGAAATTGAAGCATTTAATTCTAAGAAAAAATGAAATTCAATCGATTACTATGAAGAAGAACGTTATTTTCAAAGAACTATTAGAAATGGATATAAGTTTTAATAAACTGACGACTGTACCGTCTATGCTCTTTGAAAATTTTCCTAAAATTCAGAACATTAACATTTCGTACAACGATATTGTGCGATTTGATTTTCTATTGTCACACAAGATCAATGGAGTTTCATTAATAAGTATGGATTTAAGTAAAAATCCTGCTGTGTCATGGCCTTTAGTAAATATTAGAGATAATAATAATACACTTTTGTCCAACTTGTATGAATTACACATTTGTTATACAAACTTATCTAATTTAGATGACGTCACATTCGATTCGTTTCTTAGTTTGCAACATTTATATCTAAAGTTTAATAAAATAAGGCGTCTCTCTATAAGTCCCTTTTCAAAATTGAGTTTCCTAGAAAATTTAGATCTCAGCTATAATAAAATAACGCATGTAAAAACTAGTAACTTTCGCGGACTTTTTAAGTTAAATGCTTTATGTTTATCCAATAATTACATAGAATCAATAGAAACTTTTACTGAAGACCTTAGTAATTTAAAACTTTTGGATCTTTCTCATAATAGACTACAAAATATACTTAACCAAGATTTAGTAAATTTAAAGGAACTAACCGTGCTGTACTTAAGTTTTAACAATATAAAGTATATATCAGTCACAGCATTTAACAATTTAATCAAAATAATACATATAGATTTAATGCACAATAAACTTCAAACAATACCAATTGACCTATTTACAATAATTGAAAGTCACATTCAAGAAATATCAATAAAAGGTACGTATCACGTTCTTAATAAACATTCTAATTTAAATCTAAACTTCACTAAAATGACTGGTTGTCTGCCTTTTTAGATAATATTATAATGTGTAGCTGCCAAAGAAATAATACATGGACATGGATACAAGATCATCCGAAAATAATCGACTCGAATGCAGTGACATGCCTTAACGACGAATACCCTAAAGAGAAATGTGATTTTCCGACCATCACACAATTGTCTATTGACAAACATAAAGATAATTCTGTTTCTGTATCGTGGTTTATTCGGAATCGTACTGCTGTTAAATCTCTACAAATTATGTACTACGATGATGATGTCAGTACTGATGTAAGTGTTGTATTTAAAAGATTAGTCTCGGTTTAATCCTGGGCGGGCGGCGCAATGAATCGGTCGCAGCCTTTTTATAAACAACGCTCTTTCGTATGTCTAATGAGTGATGACCTTTTCATGGGCGACGTAACAATCCAATTGGGTATAATATGTTTGTATTGCTTGCAGGTGACGTATAAATATTTGGACAAAACCGAAACATCTACACTCATCTCGGATTTGGTACCGAGTAAAAACTACATTATATGCATATTAACGTTGGATTTGAATCCATTTTCAAAACTACTTGAAGAGGAAATATCAGAAGTGAATGTTTCATTAAGTGATTTGAAGTTCACATCTAACATCAGTCGAAGCTACGCTGCTACGTTAATTTCACAGTCCCCTTCTAGTGAATGTGTTACATTCGATACATTTACAAAGCATTCTATGAAAATGAAACCAACTAAAACCTTCCATTTATCGTCAATACTCAATCGAAGAATGGGTCTGATCGTAGGCTGTGCTTTAGGATTTGTGGTATTTTTTATTATGGTGTCCGTTTTGTTATACACAAAGATCAAAGAAAGAAAACGAATAGCTAAATCTGACCCAGCCTGGTCGGAAATGAACGATTATCATTCAATACAAAGTAAAGAGGATGTTTTGCAATCAACTACTGCTTCCACAGATAATATATTATTAGGCATGGCAAAAAATAGGAAATTGTCTTTAGAACAGTTAAAATAGAATTGTAGACACACCGATATTTCTTAACATGTTAAGTAGGTCTTAAAGTTGGAGGTGTGTTTTAAGTTTCACTTAAACTGTTAAATAGTGTTGTAGTTAGCTTAAAGCTGTAAATAAGTTAATTTAGATGGTGCAATGTATAGTGATTGTCAAAAACTATATTACAGGTATTGAAAATATTTACAAAATTTAGTTTAGTTAGATGCAGTAGACAACTACAACACACTATTAAATAAATTGTTGGAACAGTTACTAAGCGAGTTTTATTTTTTAGTTTCAATTAACAAACATATTTTGCATGTGAAAGAGATTGGAAGATAGAATTGCTGCGATATAAATTTGACTAAAGAAATAAGGAATAAATTTATAGTATAAACTGATGCATAAACATGTCAGCTTGTGCAGAATTCTGTGAGTTAATAGATAAATCAGTCTTTGACGCAAGGTTAGACAGAATTTGAATATTCATTTGTGTATTTTAGCGCCTGTTAAGTTCCATCCACTAGTTTTAATTGACAGATTCAACGTTCAATTTTGTTTCCTAACAATCAAAATGAGATCACATTTATTTTCGTAGACTAGTTTTTGACATAAATAATTTAAATAGTACGAAAACAATGTCGTATCGAAATAGACTTTACGAATTGAAAACTTATATTAGTTTATGGCAGTATTAAAGTATTTTTATAGTGGTATATAAAAAAACTCGAGCAATAATAACGTGTAAAGTAAAATTAATCAAAAACACTTTAAACTTTTCTATATCGACGGCGACAAAAATCTTCCAATATTAATCTACACCGATAAAAAAATTTCGTGCATTTCTTATTGTTTCACAAAGATTACGAAATAATTGCTCGCTCATGGTACTTTTTTTTTGACCCAGCCTGAACTTTAACAATGGGCCTGCGGAAAGATTAATCGTCCAAAGAAGCTTTCAGATGAGAGAAACATTTTTCATTTTTTATCACGTTTTTCATATTTTATTATTTTGGGAAATGGATCTGCTTTTGTCAGCAGGGATTATTCAAAATGTAAGTTCTTGTGTGTATTGTTTAGATGCTAAAGGAACTCTGTATTTCACTATATTTTTACTAATCATAACATCAACAGTTCCTCTTTTATTGCGGATGTCGATGATCACCTGGGTGTTACTGCTGCTGTTATAAAAAAAACTACATAGTATCACTCGATACGGAGGTACCGAAGCGAAGTGCTTCAGCCTTAGTGTTAACACAATTGTTAAGTTTTTCGTTATTGTGTTGATATAAAACGACAATGACTACGTGAAGTGACATTACTTGTTAATATTTCTGATTCTTTTCGTTCACTTAATTTTTTTGTAATAAAGCCTGATTATAAGTTATAAGACGGTAAAGAATTTTCTATAATAACTTAAGTACTTACGAATGCTCCAGAATGGGATGCTTATCGTTCACTATAACCTAAATTTCCTTGATAATTTATTTACAGAGTTTAAATGTACATTCCAATATACATATTCATTTTTAGTTGTACACATGGAAGTTCAAAAAGACAACAAAAACGAGACTTAATTAATACCTTCAATTTGTCAGTGAAAGCCGTGCACCCGGTCGCATTTACATGCATTGATAGGATGATGTCGCTTCCGTTTCGTTAACTCTAATTTAAAGGCCCGCGCGGTGATTACGAAGCCTGACATTGAATGGATAATGAGAGAATAATGTTGCAACGCATTGATTCAACGTTAAAATGGCATTCGCTCTGCTGATATTTACTGATATTTTCAACCAGAAAATGTACGAAATCTATTATAAATTGAACGGAAATGAATCTAACAATAATAAATATTAATGCTGTAAATACTCGTACTTTTAAATATGTTTCCTCGAAGTCCAAAAATACATACATAAATATTTTCAATAGAAAATGTTAAATATTAAAACATTTTACATTGTTCGTGGCATAACTTATGGTGAGTGGTATACTCTGCGCCAGAACGCAGCGGATTAATAAGTAAAATTTATGGAATAAGAGGTTAAGCCCAGCTATCATTCAAAGCGAGTACCATTAAGGCCGTTTTATATTTCAATTTAACTTAAATTTCTGCGACATTAATGTTAGAATTGCAAAATGAATGATATAAAAATCTAACTTCATAGTTTTATTTTTATTATTTAATATCTGTTGTGTGAAAGTCAAGAGTACTTAATTATCAGGGCACTAGTCTGAAGATCTACTTGTATTAAGTGGCGACTTACTTAAAAAAGTCCTCGTGGAAATTAATGGAAATATTAAAAAATGGAAATTAAATTACAACATAAACTAATGTTGATTTAAAGAAGATTGCGTAATATTTTATTCAATGAGAAATTTTCAGTATTGCAAATTACTAAATATGTGTAAGGAAAATAAATGTCCACTACAGTAGTTAAAGTTAAACACAACGAAACAATAGTTTTAGCAGACATGAATCTCTTCCTCGTCTTACTCTAGTAGCATAAAATCAAAGACATTTAAGAAATATATAGACTAGACATACGGAACAACACACAGTAATATCTTAATGTTAAATTTGATGTGCCGAGACGCTTCTCAGTGCTTGAATTATTTGTTTGTTTGTGATTTTGACTATCGGACATCAGGTCAAGTGAGGTGTCGACTATGCTTCCTCTATATATTTTTTGAATCTCTATGCATAAAATAGAGAACAAAGAGAGAGAGAGGAATAAGTAAGTATGAATACGTTGATTTCATAGACAAGTCAATTTAGTAACATTTAAATGAGAGTTTCTTTCAATTAAATGTAGATTTGTCAAAAAAGATAAATTGTTAATAACATCGTAATCATTTTCCATTGAATATAGGCTTAATTAATTATAATCGCTTTCGCTTTATTGTTTTCTTTTTCCTCGAAATAACGGGATTAATTAAATTGTCCATAAAATGATTTATTGCACTCAGATCGTAACGGAAACGGTTCGACTCATATACAATATTAATCTTTTAAGTGGTTTCCTGCAATTATATTTCGAATGGATTTTCATTTTACACAAGTATATTTTTTAATGACGAATTAATATCTCAAAGTCATTAACCTAATATTTTACACTTATTTAAAAAGCAAGTAGAGATGATATACACTGATATGACAGGAGTGTCAAAATCGTAGGATGACATGACGGTCCCCACCAACTGGTTCCCGCCTTGTCGTGGCGGTGGGGCTCAGTAGCCGCGGTGCGTCGAGGGTCTCCG
>LD700006.1:165456-204894 GCA_003118335.3 Papilio memnon | reverse complement strand
ACTTTTTAGTGTGTTTTTTTTTTCGAGGATGTTTTGTTTTTAATGTATTTTGTTTGGAAGTCGGTTTTGTTTATTTATTAAAATGTTTATTTTCATTTTAACGAAATGTTATTTTGACGAAATGTTTGACGAAAAATGAATTACATGATAGTAAATGATTTATAGCCATCTTTTAGTCCATATCAAGAGAATTACGCTTAATTTGGTCTTTTAATTTAACGAATATTGTGTAAAAAGGCTTAATGACTGGCCATGAAATGCAGTCAGCGACATTGAACTACTTTTTGCTGAGATTAATTTGAAAGACTTCATTATAAAAGCTGCAGATTTAGACTTTCTGCTTAATTGATTTTTTGCCTAATGGTGTTATTGCTAAAGGTATTTTCTAGATAAAAAGGTACAATTGTGAATTTAAAACAGAACATCAAAGTTTACATATTTGTAGGCATTACCTACAAGAAATATTGCTGTTTATATTGTTTTTTGTTCTATAAAATACTTTTGCTTTTTTATATTATAAGGTGGCAAACGAGCAACCGGTCACCTTAATCCGCCGAAACGGCGGAGCAACCGCTGCCCATAGATATCCGCGATTGCAGATGCGTTGCCTACCCTTAATCGACGGAGGAGGAGACGCACATAAACAGGATATTTCCCCTTCCTATGCGTCTCTTCCGCCGTCAAATCTACTTTTCCTTCCCATACTTTCCTCTTAAGAAAAGCGTGGAAAGTAAAAGGGACTAAAATTAGGCCTCCGCTGCTATGAAACAAATAATCGGAACATAAACATACACTTTTCAACACGAATGAAAAAACTTTTCAGTCTATTGAACAACAATTTTACATTACGTTAGTATCACGTCTGGTTCATAATGATGTTGAATATTAAATTTTAGAAATACGAGCGAAAAATACTTTGTAGCAGTTTAAGCAGTACACATTAAATATAATGTGTTTTTAATGCTCTCATGTTGCTACGAAATCACTAAGCCTTGCACGATTACAAAGTATTTAGCCGTTCCGATATTGTGGTTCAACTTAATAAATTGCACTTACTCGTTGAAATATTAAAACCAACATTTTTAACACTAATGTTTTAAAAACACGTTATCTTAAAAAAAGGTAAATTTTGGAAAGACCGGTCTCTGTACAATATCACGACGCTTTCTGCTTTTATTTGTGTACCTCTTGGCTCCAAAAATGTTTGCTTCGCGTTATACTCCTACCTGCTTGACATATATACATAACAATTAAGGTACAAGTTGCAGTCATCATCCTTGGTACTCTACAGGTGTATGATAATGTTTTCTTAGATGTTGCTTGAAATAAAATATCACGATGTTGTAAGTTTGCTGTTCTTGAACTTATTTAGAGTGTGCGCACACCTTTGACTAAACTATAGCACAATTGTTTAGTCTAGCTTTGACAATGGGACTAGGACAATACTTTAACTTATAACTATATTTGCAAGAGGTGTTGTCACTATACATTCCAGAAATCCAAGTGTGTCACATCGCTATCATCATTTACTTTTATGAAAAAATCAATACATCAACCGTATCCATTGCTTATTCTGCAATACCCATGCGTTTTGAGCTCACCGGAAATGAAGGTGACAACAATATCAATATAAATCTTTATTTTTATAATACAATAATTTGTTTACAAACAACAACATATCCAAACACAAGCAAGTTTGTATAATACAAAAATCCTTAATCCGTAAATGGCCAATTCGATTTGACTCATCTACTGACATTTCCACGACAGTCCATTCACTGGAGTGAATGATCTCTCTTGATTTGACAGGTGACGTTTTGGAGATACGATGTCAATCCACTCCAGTGAAGGATTACACTTCATCACACAGATTACGCTTCGTGTCCCTGACGTGAGATTTTATTTTTAAAAATATGTATCTCTTTGTTTAATTCCTTCTATAACAATTCAATGAAGAATATTTTCCCTTAATTACTAACATTTAGGTGCACAGAGGCTATTTGAAGGTCAGGAAAAAATTTATTTCAGTACATTTTTCATTTTAAAGATATGATAAAAAGTTATAATACTTATGTGAAATAAATCTTAAAGCATGCGTATATTTTAAAATCAAAATAAACCGTACCGCTACTCCGGGAAGGTAAAAAGAAAATCCTAAAATCACTGTAATTTTTCGGGTACGTAAAATATGTTGCCATTTCGAAACAACAGAACGTGTGAAGTCTTCCAGCATAAATCACTTCACGGTTCAACAACGTAATAGCAATTCGAAGTATAAATTTAAACTTCCATTCTATGTATATATGTGTACACAGTCATGAATTTGTTTTTGGGTAGCAGTTGAGTAGATTTATGCATGCGGGTTACGATCATTCCCCCTTGACTTGAAAAAAAAAATTGCACATAAAACAATACTTTTTTATATATTCATCACGTAGTGTACTGTTGAAATGGGCAATATAAGTTTTAAATGTCGAATACAACTTTTTTTCTGCAATAAACTGCTCGCAACAAATGTGAGTGTTATTGAAAGAGCTATGAAAGAATTTGTAGGGGATTTATTCTAAATAAAAGTAGCGCTTTTCATATGAATATAGCTTTTAAAACTGTAATTTGAAACTTACACGCTCTTCATGGTTTTGTTTCATCGATACTCGTATATTGTCTAAACTAAAAAGGCAAGATTGACGCAGGTATCTTCCTCGCTTAGGGTAGTTTTATGGTTGTCTAAATATAGATTTACCTTTACGTATGTAGTCAATGTGTCTGAATAGATCAGTAGCGAAGGCTACAATCTATACTAATATAATAAAGCGTACTCGTAAACACACACTTCTTTGTTGCCTAAGATGTCAGCAATTACAGCATATTTTTGAACAATTATTTTTTTTATAAAAAGCCCTATACTTACGTCACGCTTTACCCTATATATTTTCACGTCATTAAACTTGGGGGGTAAATATTTTGGATAAAAACCCTAATGTGGGAAAGAGACCATAAGTT
This sequence comes from Papilio memnon, assembly GCA_003118335.3. Classification (NCBI taxonomy): domain Eukaryota; kingdom Metazoa; phylum Arthropoda; class Insecta; order Lepidoptera; family Papilionidae; genus Papilio; species Papilio memnon. The sequence goes on along the minus strand of LD700006.1, from coordinate 201,891 downwards.
CCTGCCAACATCAAGGAAGCAAGATTGCAATGCTTTGTCATGTCATTTTGACATTTGCAATTGATAATTTGACAAATGTAAACAATAAAATTAGATATTTTCATGCGGATGAAGCCGCACAGGAACAGCTAGTATTGAATAAAATTGTAATACAAGTTAAAAATCTAAAAAAGCAAGCGTTAAATCGATCAGTTGTTACTAGATTCTAGATTGAATACTATCAATAGAAATAATTACTTCGTTATTTCTTTACAGCGTAGTCGTGTTTTGTTCAGTGAGACGAAGAAGCTAAAACTTATTTCATTATGAGTACACAAAAGGTCTTTAACAAGGCACCGAGTTGAGTGAGTTTTATTTAGTTTCTATTAACGAAATAGGTAAATTCAAAGTAAAACTGAAAGTTAAATAAGAAAAATATAAGAATTTAAAATAAAATGTTACAAATTATATGGATTAAAAATTGTTATAAAAACATTTACATAACATAGCGCACATACAGCAACAAGGTAGATTCATTACCTAAATGTTACTATACGTTCAATTGTCAATAGTAATGGTAAAAATGTAGAAAGCCTTATGTAGAAACATCACTGCCTGTCTCGGTTGACACCGACATCAAAGTAAGAATAATTGTACAATATAGGCATAACAGCTACAATAAGTGAGATTTAAGGTTTAAGTAATTTTAAGGAATTATTTCGTTACTTTTTAGTGTGTTTTTTTTTGAGAATGTTTTGTTTTTAATGTATTTTGTTTGGAAGTCGGTTTTGTTTTTTTATTAAAATGTTTATTTTAAGTTTCACTCTGTTTATGAATTGCGGCCGCTAAATATGCATATAATTAATTCAAAATCCTTAATTGTCATCTTAAATCATTAATTTTTAAATCTATTAATTTTAGATGAACACAGTTCAGATTTTATTTTGTTGAAAAATAGCAGTTGACTTAACACCTGATGTTAAGTGGCGAAGTGTAATGTGTGTACTAGTTTATCAGATATATCAGTAAATAGATTTTCCTATACAATATACCTGCAGAGCTATATGTGTTAATAGATAACGCAGGGTAAGCCTACATGGCATGTGTCGCAGGATACATGGAGTTTGAATATTAATTTGTGTACCTTGGCGCCTATAATACTCTATCCATTAGACTGAATTGATAGGCTGCAATGAGGCTTAAGCGAGTTATATCAAATATTCATATATCTCAAGCCCTTAACCCAGAAGGATGGGTTGAGATTATGAAATACACGTGAAACTATTTTTAATTAAAAAACATACTGACTGTTGTTTGTCATTTGTCCTCTGTGACGTTCAGCCCAAGGATACGAATCGAATGGCATCTCACTTATCAAAATCGGTTAAGTTTTTAAACTAACAGGAGGTCTAAATTTAATAGACGTAGTTACGCTCCTGAGTCAGTCAGGTAAAAAAACGTATATGTTGCTGAATATATCGTGTAATACAGAAATTAAAACGACGCTTGTTTAATTCCTTTGCTGATACAGCGATGTCGCTCCCAATTCCATTCAGTTAGCTCTAATTTAAAGCTGCCCAATTGATGATTACGCAGACTGACACTGATTGCATAACAATGTCATTCTGTATTGGTTCTGCAATACAAAGGGCAACTGAAACATTGTTATGCGCTTACATATGGGATTTTACAATATGCTGTCTAGATAAGAGTTTTTGTAAGACAATACTTTGTCAAAAAAATGCACAACAAATAAAAAAGTTTCACATTAAAATATGGCGATAAATAAAATCACTCTAAGTGAAAATATAGTTAAAATGATAATGTATGTAGTACACATTTATAGCGCGCGCACACCTATGACTAAACTATCGCACAACTGTTTAATCGCGCAATGATTCCTATGATCTTATATGGGGGTGCGCACACTACTCGATTTTTAGTTGTGCAACTCAACAGTTGAATTGACTGCGAAACACTCGCCAAGCGACAATCGCATAATATTTGTGCGATAGTTTAGTCAAAGGTGTGCGCCGGCTCATTGAATTGGATCAAAAATATAAGTTACTAGCCGAGGAATTTAGTAAATATAGTAAAGACAATTATTCAGTGATAATTTAGCTTCCTAATGACAAAATAATTTATGAAATCGGTCCAGTAATTATTGAGTTTATTCCTTACTTACATAATTATAAATCTATCGTTTTTATTATATTAGTGTGAATTGAAGAGTAGAAAAACTAAAAATATGAAGTTTCTTTAAAAAGTAACGTCTGACAAAGGATGCTGTAGCATTTAAGATACAAAAAACTCATAGAGCAGCTCACACGGCATGGTTCATGTCGCATTAAAAAAAAACCTTCATACAATGAAAAGTTTAAAGTAAGAGAATATTATTATAAAAAACATCGTAAATCAGAAATTAAGTTTACATTACTACTTAAAGCTATCGAAATTATAAGCCACTCAATATTTATTGTTTTCGTGCGACAAACGTCAACTGTCTTTTGTTTTGATTGATGGCCAGTATTTAGGTCAAACGTAATACGTCACTAAGGTAAAAGGTGTTTCAAAAACAAAGGTTTATTGTGGATTTTATAACACACATAAGAATTTATTTTCGATACCATTTAATTATTAATTTTACAGTTTATTTGAACAGTTATTTAAACTGACTGTCAATTGTTATATAGCTAGCTTTCGCCCGCGACTCCGTCCGCGTGGAATAAAAAAAAAACAAAAGTGAGTAGCCTATGTGCTCTTCCAGACTATCCTCCACGACTATACCAAATTTCAATGAAATTCGTTCACCCTTTTAGGCTACAAACTCTAACAAACATCCATCCAGCCATCGCTGTCGAACGGAATAAATAGTATCCTACAAATACAAATACAAATACAAATATTTATTGGTAAAGATTACTTTTTACAGGTCAAATGTTAAAATCCTATGTCCGTCTCCTGGCTCTAAGCTACCTCCTCACCAATTTTCAGCCATATCGGTGAAGCCGTTCTTCAGTTATAAATAATGTATTATAACTAACACGACTTTCTTTTATATATATATGCATTTACGTAACAATAGCCTAAATTAAGTATTTTTTTTTAGATATCATGAAACTAAACGAACTAATTTTTTCCTAACGAATTGTGTCTGATGTTACTTTCAGGTGTGTTCAAAGAATATAAAAGAACTGCCTTATAAAATAGTGCAAATAAGAAAACATTTTCACATGTCATTTGCATTTTCTGTAGTTACTGTTAATATTTATTCCGTAGTACATAAGAGACATTAGTTGCAGTTAAAAAGTAGCATTTATGAATACCTAGCTCTGACAATTCAGAATTTTTATTTTAACAGTCACACGGATTGACTTATAGCAAGCGGTATGCACTGCGCCAAAGCGGTGCCGCTTAATATAGAAAATTAATGGAATAAGTGGTTAAGCCCAACTATCATTCAAAATAAGTGAGTGCCATTAAGCCAGTTTTATATTTTATTTTAGCTTGAACTTCTGTGTCACAAAATTTACTCGTGCTGAACTGGAACGGTTCCAATTTAAATTTTACGTGTTGTACATGAATAGATTACAATTCGAATTTATTAAATAATTTAACCGTGGTAGAGCCCGCTTTAACATCTTAGCACGAATGGGTCGGCTCGCCCGGTGCAATACCACTACCACGCACGCAGAAGACAGGCGTGAAGTGGGAGCACCGCGTTTCGTCTGATGAGTCTGGTGCCGGAGGCCCAATTTTAGTCCCTTTCCCGTTCCACCCTTTTCTTATAAGGAAGGGATTGGATGGGAAAGTGGATTTGACGGTGGAGGAGACGCATAGGAAGGGAAAATATCCTCTTTATGTGCGTCTCCTCCTCTGTCGATTTAGGGTAGGCAAAGCATCTACAATTGCGGATGTCTATGGGCAGCGGTAGCTTCGCCATTTCGGTGGATTCAGGTGGCCGCTTGTTCGTTTGCCACCTCATTGTATAAAAATAAATATTAATTTAAGCACAGATAATTATTAAATTAAGTTCTAAAGTACTAATTGGTATTCCAATTATTTACAAACAGTTTTAATTCAGCCAGTCTAGCTTTTAATAATTACTTGTGGTTGTGAGCAACTTATAATGCTATGCTGATCATCTGAGAGAAAAGGTGACATAAATATTAGCGAACATTTAAGTACTCACTGATTTAAAAAAAATCACCGCGAGTTCAATTCCTACTAATATTATAAATGCCAAAGTTCAGATGGATGGATGTTTGTTGAAGTTTGTAGCCTAATCTGCTGAACGGATTTCGATGAAGTTTGGCATAGACGTAGAGGATAATCTGGAAGAACACGTAGGCTACTTTATTTTGTTTTTTTTTAAATTCCACGCAGACGGAGTTTCGGGCGAAATCTTTTTTTAATATAAAATACGGTTATACGGTCAATATACATATGTACATATTGTCGATAATACTGTTGGGCGTAATGACAATAAATGACTAGAATTATTTTCATGGTTACGTTACCAAGTAATTGCCGAAGTCGGTGCATTAATCAAAACAATAAAGATTACACATTAATAATATACAATCACTTTATAGCTAATATAATACTAATATTATAAAGAGGAAAGATTTGTATTTTTGTATTTTTGTATGTATTGAAATAATACAAAAACTACTGGGCCGATTTTAAAAATTCTTTCACCGTTAGAAAGGTAATTTATATGTGAGTAACATAGGCTATATTTTTTAATTTCACGCGGCCGAAGTCGCGAGCAACAACTAGACCTAATATTTTGGTAATTGATTATGTTTCAACAAAATTATTGCAGAAATCTATCCAATCATTAACTAAAATAACAGCTTGTGTTTATACGAGATGTCACAAATTTTTATAACGAAGGAGACATTGACAAGCGAGCCTTGGCATTTTTTACATTTCATGTTTTTGATGGGTCGATTTTATAGAAAATGTCGTTAGAGTATCTTTAACATAATTTTTTAAACAAAGTATTTAAAGATTAATAAATTATTACCTTATAGCCCGTAGGTATGATCTCCGACGTCGATAGGTATTCAAAACATTCTGCTTATTGAAATCTTCCGGCGATCATATCACCCGTCACGATCAAGGGTTCCTTAATATTCTCGAGAAGTATTTATGAAATTCCTTTTCTCGTATTCTTAATCCCCGTAGTTACTTGTGAAATCGAGCCAAAAAATAAAATGAAATGAAAAAGTGATTTTTTTTGTTCTATTCTTACATTACACTAACAAAGCCTATTGCTTCGCATAGTCAAAATTAATTAGTTTTTTTGGATTTCGGGAAGATGATGTATTTGCGTTGCTGATAACGAAAATCGCATTTAAAAAATTTTCTCTGTCTGTCTGTTTGACCGCGAGCCGTTGTTCCGGGTAATCTCCGAAACTGCTGGGCCGATTTCGACCGGACTTTCACTGAAAGGTAGCTGACATAGACATATACTAGGATACTTTTTTATCTTAATATTGCGTGGACGAAGTCGCGGGCAACAGCTAGTATGGAATATAATTATCCTACCATCAGTAGGGCAATAATAATACAAATAACACTGTGAAAGTATTTTTTTATGTAGAATCTAAAGCAATTGTGTAATTATAAGTTACAGTATGGCGTCGATGTGGTTTACATTTGCGGTGATTGAAACATTGTAATAACAAAGTGCCACATGGATCCATCTAACCACATACATGACGTCTACTTGCATATTCATGATTAATATTAAGGTCTAAGCTATCTCTCATTGATCTATACTAAACTATTATATTATCTACAAATTGCAAACATTTATGTAATAATAAATTGCATAAGAGATATTTGATTTTAAGAAATATTTGACGTACTTTTAATTAGGACGACACAGAGAAAGAAAATGCTCCTGCAGTCAAGTTGTGTTATGTTATAAAAGTGGTAGAGCCCGCAATAACAAGGAGGGGATGTGTAGGAAGGGGAAATATCCTATTTCTGTGCCTTCCGTCCCCTGTTGATTAAAATTGGGTATTTGTAAATTCGGATGTCTAAGGACAGCGGTCACTTACCAAAGTATGGTGGCCGTTTGTGATCTATACTTAATATTATAAAGAGTAAAAGTTTGTTTGTTTGATTCTAATGAATAGACTCATAAACTACTGGGCCGATTTTAAAAATTCTTTCAACGTTAGAAAGGTAATTTATCTGTGAGTAACATAGGCTATATTTTTTCATTTATTTTTTAATGTTATTAATTTTCACGCGGACGGAGTCGCGGGCAAAAGCTAGTCTTGTATAAAAAATGATTTCAAATACCATTATATTTTATTTTGCAATATTAATTTTTTAATTAAATATTACTCAAATAACATTGCCATATATATCTTATGTACTAGGATATTGACTAGGTTTACATTAGATATTCAGTCCTACTTCACTCAACTTAATTAGTGACATGACAGCTCTGCTGCCCCTAAGGCGTTAATAGCTTGTTAAATTTGAATAGAATTCAATTATATAGACTTTAACTCAATTTATGATTTCCGAATTGAATTCTGAGGGATATTACAAAGTTAACTAACAGATTTGCTAAAGCCGATTTGTTGCATTAAATTAAACAGTTACGTAGACAAATACTGTGTTACCCCAAAAATATAGTTAGACAATATTTAGTCAAACACCTGTTTTAACTCCTGGACCGCCTCTGATTATGGACATGAACGTAGTGGTATGTTTTACCATAAATATGACCAGATTTCTTTTGGTATAAGTACTTTAATATTCATTGGTCAAGACTCAATTTTGCAAGCCAACGCCTACCTAAGATTTGTCAAAGTCACGGTGTAAACGGGTTGACTTATGTTTAAGGTAAAATATATTTGAAACGCTGTTCAAGTTTTTTACGTACGCCCATCGCATTTATACAAATTTTGATCCATATAATAAAATAATTAAACAATAAAATATTGAATCAGATCAACATAAACTAATCGCACCTTAGAGCGAGCGCACACCTTTGACTAAACACAACGCACAACAGTTGTGCGATTGTCGATTGTTTCGCAGCCAATTCATTATTTAGTTGCACAACTAAAAATAAAGTAGTGTACGCACCTCCATATAAGCTTATAGGAATCAAAGCGAGACTAAACAGTTGTGCGATAGATTAGTTTTAGGTGTGCGCACGCTCTAATAGATCGATCCAATTATAACTTACGTCATTGATAAAACAAAGAAGACTTTCCTTAACTGTAGTAATGCCACATCAACAAACACACACAAATAATTACTTTCTTAATTCTTTATTCAAGACTTCTGTTCTGTTGAACAGAACGATAGAGCCGAAACTTATTTCATTATCTGTAGACAAAAGGTCTCTCAGTAAACAAACAAGCTACGTGCCTTTTGTTTACCCTTCTATTAACCGAGGCATGTTCACGCTTATTATGTACTACACGACGTCTAGAGTAACAATTTCAGAATGAACAAGACAAGTATCAACTTCTTACCGACTGACAGGAGGTTTATGTTTTATGTATGCAATGTCATTCGATTCGTTTACTTCTGCGGAGTGTTATATTGAGCAATAATTTGAGTAGATAACGATAAATGTGTACTAAAGAAACAATAAAACTAATTATATCAAACACTAGCTGTTCCCGTGCGGCTTCATCCGCGTGAAATTATAAAAACTTTATTTCATTGTTTACCTACATTTGTCACATTATCAATTGCAAATGTCAAAATGACATGACATGATGACAAACCATGGCAATTTTGCTTCCTTGATGTTGGCAGCAACTTATGGTCTCTTCCCCACGTTAGGGTTTTTATCCAAAATATTTATCCCCTAAGTTTAATTTCGTGATAATATATAGCCTAAAGCTTGACGTAAGTGTAGGGCTTTTTATTAAAAAAGACTTATTCAAAAATATGCTGTAATCGCTGACATCTTAGGCAACAAAGAAGTGTGTGTTTATGATTTATTATATTAGTATAGATTAAGGATAACATACTTCTATCCATGGAATTAATGCGTATAGCGCTAATTATACTATTTTTATTATTGTTTCGAATAACGTGACGCAGAAGATCACATATGTTTTTACTATTACGTCAACGTGTCATGGGAATGTAAGGGCGACGCATCCTAGCACGTGTTAATATTCTAATTTAAAAAGACGCATATGGCGAACTCTATCAGTATTTTCGACAAAGTTGGAATACTTCATATATTTGTCGTGATTGGAGTAATAATAAAGTATAGACATTAAAAGTATATAAGAATTAAACACTTATTCGTGTGCGGCCATAAATAGCGTCGTTGCAGAAGATAATGTGTAGGGGTTGGTTGTTTACGAGCCGTAAGACACGCTCGATAAGCCCCAAGGTAGATAAACATCTTTTTTCCATGAAAGCGACCGTGTCGCGGATGGAGCCGATTTCATATGTTCTACTATAAAATTAGTTTTTTTATTTGAAAAAAAAAATGTATTAAATCGAAGACTTGAAACTTAAGTATGTGTTGGCTTGTAACTTGATGTTGTGTGTGATCTTGGAGTTTTAATAGAATCAAACTGCTCAAAAATTGATACCTAATTTTCATAGTGCAGTTCATCTCTAAAATGTATTTGATCCTACCAAACAAAAATATGCTGCAAACAAAGTTTGAAGTGTAATCTTGTAAATATCTTCAAAGATTAATTATTAATACATAATTATCACAATTTTATGTATCTCAGCAGCTTAGCGAACGTAGGCACTTTTCTTACAGATCAAGGCAATCGTAAGCAATATTTTTAAATGATCTAATCTCATTTAAGATATGTTTACTAGTTAATATGACATTGGTATGACCTAAACAAGCTGTCTAATAAATTACTTAAAGTACATACTGTACTCGGTTAAAATACTGATATAAATATTTCATTACGTTCCGGATACTCCTCGTTACGGATTAAGGAAATGATAGTGAATGTTTGGAAAATAACACAACGTAACATCTTTCCTACTGATGTGACGCAAGACAAGACAAAGAATTCAATCATATAAATTAAGCGTGAGTAACTCTTATTTTGTGGTTTATTTACTTTCCAAGTTGAGTATTCTTTTTTCATAGTTTTTACATTAAATTACAACGAATAGCTTAATAGGATTTTTATTATTTTCTAAATTGATAGGCTTAAAAATAACAAAGTTTAATACACAACTTAGTAAGCTTTTTTCATTTTAAGCAATCGTTGCGTGACTTTTAGATTCGTGTGAAACTTTTATTGAAAAATTGAGGTTAATCATAAATAGCCTCCGTAATGACGGTTAATTTAGACCAAAGCCGTGACCTATAAACCGCAGGAATAGATTAGGGCTTCTTCCAAATCATTTTATAATTCAGTTTTAAACGTTAAATTGCTTAAATTTAACACAAATACATTGTTTCACATTGCAAAATGACTAAAATGATCAATACGTACACATTGTTGAGTATTTCTTAATAACACATATTAAAGAAATATTTATAAGGGCCTGTCCCACCAAATTGTAAATTATCTGATAACAATCGATCGTGTAAAATATGTGATGGAAATATCGGATTTTGTTACCTTATCTGACAGTGACGTCATTTTCAAGCTATCTGAGCCTCTATCAGTGGTGGGACAGGCCCTTAACATTATAATTAACATTACATAAATAATTCTTTATTGATAGAACACAAACCGCGGGATAATACGAAACCTGTGAACATCAACCGCTTAATTTCGTATCACCGAATAATTTTATTTGCTTGTACAATAATGGGTTATTTTCAATTAAGGTTTAATCAATTTTATCGGTCTTTAAGCGGATTTCAGATTACAGATGTTGCTGTGAATAATATTTATATTCTATTATCGTGTTAAGCCAACATTTACATTTTCACACATCATTTTCGCTTTAAATTTTCGCATTGCGTTCAGTTTCACTAAGGATTAGGTTTGTTTGCCTTTCATTTTCAAGCGTTTCACTATGTTAAATAGATTTTCAAATATATCACGTATGCAAAATAAACACAATAACTATATAAGATTTTATACAGAAAGAAAAGTTATACACAACACCGAGAGTTTAAAATATGAATGTACATTGATAGGTAAAAGAAAAAATTGATGAATTGCGCGAGAGATTGTAAGAAATAAGTAGTGAGGAGACTGAACGTTCATACATCCATGTCATATCTAGACGTAATTAACGATATTTTATTTAAAAACGACTAATTTTAGTTTATCGGCTACAACGAATATGTTTCTAAATTAAAGTATGTGTAGACGATTTTAATTATTAATTTACTGACCTGAATCAATTACATAAGCGTTCCAAGGAATCAATCAGCGACCTACAGGCGCCCACACGACCAAAACTATGTCAATGACCTCTAGTATATTCATTTTTACGTATTCGTATTAAGTTTAGGCGCCTATTGTTACGTGTTTAGTCCCATATAACGTTATTTTTATTAGTTAAGAGATTGCGTGCACACAACTCGTTTTATTTTACCTAAACGCTTCAAATTGCTAAGCCAGGTCAAATTAATAACTCACGTGAGCAACAAAAAAATTAACTGACGTATGAGACGGTTAAAATAAAAAAAAATCTTCAATAGTAATTTTTTAAATTAAGGAACTAACTTTTACTTTAAAAATACTTAATTTACCTTTGTTGGTTTTTTTTTCATATTTTAATATGAAACTTTGATAACATTGCTATAGATACTTGGTGTACATCATGTTTTTAAATTTTAACTAAAAATTTCTATAGTAAAGGTACCGAGAGTCGAAACCATGTTTTCTATGTACTCTAAAATTCAAAGACAGTGACTGGCCTCCATTCTGAAATAGCTTTCGTCAGATTTTCTACGGCAAGGTAATTATTTATGTATGTTGTTACAAACTTGGTACCTACTCGAAACGTCGTGAGTTAAGTCTTTGTCAAGACTGAAGTAAATGTTTCCTTACGGCGGACAAGGCACTTAAAGAGTATAAGTACTAAATTAGGCAATAAAGTGTTAATGTATAAATTATATGAAAATTATATAGTAATAGGAATTAAAAAAAATATTAAAAAGTTAGTTATTTAATATTAATTATGCCTTATTGTGTACATTTAACAAAATGAAAAAATAAATAAATATTCGATAGCAGAGAAAAATATTAAGAAATTTATAAGTAATAAATAGCCCTCAGGCTGACCGACGGCCATCGTCTGAAGGAATTCAGAGCACGGTCACAAAATTATTTTCTATGACTTTCTCATAATATCTAAATTACAATCAATAGATTTGAATACTTATAACCCGAGATATTATGTGTGGAATTTTGTTGCGAAGAATTTCCCTTATTAATTAACATATATATGATTGAAGATTAGATTATTATTATATTATATATATATATATATAATCTTCAATATAATATATTTGTTTCGTTTGTACTCATTATATTATATTACACGCCCGAAGGGGTACTTATTGCTGTTACTTTATATAGATGTTTGTATAATGTTTGTATAATTTAATTGCAATAAATAAACAAATAAATAAATAAACTTAATAATCAAATATTGTATTCTATTGCATTGTATTACACGACTTCAATTTTACTTGCACCCAGAGTTATTGTAAATTTTACTAAAACATTCAACAAGTAAATAAAAATTTAGTTTTTGTACAAATGTTGTTTCATGCAATTCTTGTACGACAATAAACTTGTGAAACTAAATGTAACAACATCATATAAAAACGGTGGTGCAATTGATATTCTTGGTGCTGAACAAAGCGCAGCTGCGCTCATGTGTCGTCGACGCAAATTAAAACCGGATTTGCATAGGACATTATAAATAAGCGCACCCGTCGAACGGCGCCCCTGTGTAATGCAGATATATTCAAATTAATTTAGCGAACATTGCAAACTACCTTTTATTACATTTGTTGTTTAAAGTTAGGGATTTTCTGTGGTTATTAATCGAAGCACGTCATTCCGGTAACGGTTAAAGTTTAAAGTGAATGTAAGATGATTTTAATTTTATAATCTACTTATGTAAATAATTATAGACATTTTACTGTTTGTCATCTGTGCGTTACTAAGGCACTAGACTGTTTTTCATAAAACTTTGATAAGATGTTTTGAGGACGCCTGAATGGTTTGTATCCTAACGATGTAAAAAATAATACAACGCCACCTCCATTTTTAATGAAGTCGAGAGTAGCTAATATGTAACATAATGTAATGTTTTTTATAAGTGTCTACTAGTATTGGATAGTTTAGCTTAGCTATGGGTAAGCAAGCAAGACAAACAATCAAGTTAATTTACTTTCTAAGTTGAAACAAACTTTATTATCTACGAGGCATTTCGTCTAAAAGAGCGTTTTAATTTTATTTTATTGAGCCAAAACAATATGATTAAAATTGTTCTTAAGAAACTTTTTAACTTTGTTAATAATAGTATACAGAGTGTAGTAGAATATAGGTAAAGAAGTTACAGTTAGTGATGTGAAATAAAAAGTAATGAAACTATTTTAGTTAAAGTGTTTTTATTAGGGTTGAGGGTGCATACAATTAAGGAAGATCTACAAAGTGCGTACTAAGCGCACTGTAGCGCTGTAGCAATTAGTCGCCGGCGACAGTTGCTAAATATTAACATTTGTAATTATACGTTGAACGTCAGCTTTCTCGATGTTCGTTACAGGGCCCGCTCGCCACCTGAATATAAATGAATCCATTATCAGAAATTGCGAAGATAGTAGATTGACACTGGTATCACGTACGACCCTATTTGTATGTTGTAACGACTACATATACTTACGTTTTTTTTAATTAACAAAGTCCACAGTTTGTTGACCCGATATTATAAATTTAAAACATGTATATATAAAATGTTATCACTTATTAACTCTTATGTTATAACTCTAATCTTAAGGCTTACATTTGATTTATATTTGGAGGCCACGAACCACTTTAGGTCGCTAAGCGAGGGGTTTTTTTTAGTAGACGAATAGCTATTTCTATACATTCTAGTACTAAATCTTATTACAAATAAGGTACCAAATATGTTCAATAAATGTATCCAGTGATTGCTCTCAAAATATCTCAAATGAATGAAATCAATTAATGAATAACGTAGAAATTTTCAGTCTTTAATTAAGTTGAAATTGCTCTCCCAGTAATTAATATCATTCATCCTGTAAATAAGTTTGTTTAATCAATTTAGTTCATTTCATTTTATTTTACAGTATATATCCAGATAGTATTTTTTATGTGATGAGAAAAAATGTATGTATAATATATACATTTTCGGTTTCTTTTCTGAAATTCCTAGTAATATAATTTCTAATTCTACTGTTTCACTCAATGTAGTTTTTATATTACTCTGTAGTGTAGTTATTATACAGAATACCAAAGACTTTTTAAGTACAACATGTTTTTTCTTCTGATTTTAACTTAAGTTGCAAATAAAGCGTTTTGTATAATTATAAGTTTGTGTAAATATCACTTTGTTAAAGGCATTTTCGTCACGCGAATCTATCCAGGAGAGCCCAATCGCTTTGAAAACATTTTTTTAAAAAGTTTTGCTTGTTAACATAGGCTCCGTATTCAAAGCTCGTATTTCGTTTACTTCCTCTCAGGCTTGTATTGTTTATTCGAGAGATAGAGTTCCGTTACAATTGTTCGGAGAACGTTTTTGTTCGATTTGTTTATTAGTTCGTTAGATACGACTCACAATAATCTACACTTTTTATTCTTCGTCAATTTTGTCCATACACAATGAGACTTATTAATAAGACTGATATTGGAATACAATATTTTCAAATTGGTGTATTATTTGCATTGTTATTTAGTCTCTAGCTTTGTACACTAAGAAATCTATAAATTTTATTTTCAATCCGTCGACAACTTTTCAACTTTCTCTCACCATTTGTTTGGCACTTATAAGAAAAGTTTATTTGCGCTGCATATTTTTACTTAGTGCATGTCGCATAACTTTGTGTTGAATTTGGCTTTCGTCCAATTCTATATTTTTGTGTTTATTTTAAATTTAAATTTAATTATTTTATGTAAAATTGTGTCAAAGGTGAAGACTTTTTGGTGCAGAAAAACTGTTTGACTTGAGATACGACTATCAGATATACTATAAATAATTAAGTATTTATTTTAAAACTTTAGCGAACACCATTTCCTTAACAAGCGAGATTCTTATTGAATATAAGAGACTCTCCGCATAAAGGCTTTCTAAAACTTTAAATATATTTAAATGTTAAAAAAGTCGAAAAAATATCGTACTAAATTGAAAGGTGCATTTCAAAGTGCAATTATTTACCTTGCTCGATAACACTCTAGTGTTCTCTTCCTTTATATTCGCATCCTGTGCTGACAGCGAAACGTGTGATTGCGCCGCAAAAATCCATTATCCTTCACGTCCCGTAGGTGACATAAAAGGGAAACACTTATTTTTTCCATTTACAACTGTTTGAGAAAAACCACTAAAGCCAACTCTTTTTTATCACGTAATTCATACCTACATCTTGGTCATCTAATGTATTAATTTCTTTTCGTTTATCAATATGAAACATTATTTATGTTAAAATAGCACAATAAGTGGGGCCCACCGTCTACAACCGCCTGCCGGACCACGTCACAGCGGCTACCAGCCTCGCGGCATTTTTTTTTTATTTATTTATTTAGTAAGTACATAAAAATTAACTACATACAAATAACCTCGCCAAACTGCCAAAAACAGTTTATTGGCGACGATTTAAAAATAAACTCAAGTCCTGGCTAATTCAGAAAGCTCTGTATAGTGTGGAGGAATTTTTTCCACCATAATGATTGTCTTATTTTCCATTCAGAATAACTGTAAAATAATTTTAACATTTTGACGTGTAAAAAATAACCACCAATAAAATATTTGTATTTGTGAAAAGTAAGAATGAAGTAAGATTGATTAATAATCAAGCTGGATTATTACTAAGGTCACCTTTAAGACAAAACGGCTGAAAGTAAGAGATAAGGTGAACGTCTATTGTCAGTAACCTAACTTATAACTAAAGCCAGCCAAAATGATCCTCATCAAAAGAGTATTGAAAAAGGTAAAAATTAATTGGAATTTGAAGTGCTTCAAGATAATTTTAACTTTATATTCAATCTGTGAACAAAGCTCAAATAAAGTAGCGTCTATTTGGCTTAAGACAGAATAAACGAAAATTATATGCTTGATCCAAAGAAAATATCACAATTCTAGCGCAATTTGAATATTTTTTCAGTGTCGATTTTTCTATTTAACTGTTTTCTATTTTTCAGAGAATTTCGTACACAACTCTACTTCATTAGGCTTCTGCCTTTTAAGTTTAATTGTTAAGAGAAATATAATTCTCAAATAATTTTATACTAATTCTGTTTTATAAAGTGAGGATACCCAATTGTTGTCTCCTTTTTTAATACACGTAGGCCACCGACGGTGGCAAATATTAATTAAACGCTTACCTTTCATACAAGCATAGCAATTATATTTTGTGGTTAACATCCACAATGGTCTATTAAAAGGGATAATGCGATGAAACCGTGAGTCCGCTTTGGTAATATGGAAATTACATTTAACTTTATCCTCCAAATCTGTGTTGACTCAGGTGGCATTGTGTGCGTAGGCAGCTGCATTAACTATAATGCCGCTTCGCTCCTATACGACCAAAGCACGAGTAATTAATTCTGGTTATTGGAAGATTTATAGGCACTTTACATTTATAAACACTAGCCTTAACTCGCGGCTTCTTCCGTCGTAACTAACATTGCTTCTGGAAATTTTATCGTAATGTACATCGACGTTTATAAAGTCAAGTAACGTTACAATTTAAAATAAACCACATAAAATAGCGTTAAAAGACAAAGATTTAATAGTATCTTATCAGTAAGATAATGTTATCAGTAACAATCTTACTGATATTATAAATGCGAACGTTTAGATGGGTGGATGGATAGATGGATGTTTGTTAGAGTTTGTAGCGTAAACGTCTGAACGGATCTTGTTGAAATTTGGCATAGAAGTAGAGGATAGTCTGTAAGAACAAATAGGCTACTTTTTTTTTAATTCCACGCGGATGGAGTCGCGGGTTAAAGCTAGTTATAAATATTTATTAACTTCACTTCCTTGTTAATTTATCACTGAACTTAAGTTAAGCCTTGATGTGGCTTCTAAAACATCGCGTGTTAACGCTGCACATTGCCCTGGGAATGTCGGCGGCTAGTCGCACTCGCCTCTACTTAATTGAAGGATCTAGAATGACTTAGCACGCAACCATACACTGTTATAAAGTGAACCCTAATGTTACAACATAAAGGAGCTCCTAACATAGGTCACTCGTTTTATTAATGGTGTCAGTTAAACAAGGTTAAAAATTTAATGTTAGGTGAACCTTTTGAATGAAATACGAAGTTACTCCTAATGACTTTATGTTTTACGTAATATTTAGTTACAGGAAACTAAAGTTCAATATGTTATTTTATTTAATTAAAATAATATTCAGCTAATTTACTCTTTTATTATTTTGTGATTGTATGTTATAGAAGAAATAACAGCTGATTTATTAAATGTTGTACGGACAAATAGATTAAAAACATATGGCTTAGTGTTGACTAGGTAACTTAATTAATTTCCGCTATGTCTGGTTTATACTAGAAATCCACTCTTAAGCCCTTCAGCAATGTTCTTCCACTTTGCCGTAGATTCTCATTCTGACTCATTGATACAAATTGATTGTAAAGAAATCCTACAATATCAGACATTGTTACTTTTACGGTAGCTCGAAGTGAAACAAATATAATTAGATGTTCGAGTAGAGTTAGATTTACAAAGTGCCTCGTTACTTAGTTTTTTCTTTTACATTTTTCTTACTGTAGCTTCTTTTGAATGCGATGTTTAAGTCAAGTATCGTTAACGGCACACACAGCAGTCAGAGGTAACACCGTGTTAACTCCAAAGCGCAGCTCTCTCGCTCCCTCGTTAAATTTTCACATACTCTTGACGTGCTTCCCCGGGTACTTTAATTATGTAATCTCATTTGTGTGCAAACCTTTCCGTTTGAAATATGAGTATTTTCAGTGTAAAGGTTCTTCTTTCATCCTACACTACATCACTAGCTTTTGTAATTTATTATTTATTTCTAGTTAAATAAGCGTATTCAAAGCATGTTTGTTCTTGACTTGGCACAGAAATTGTTTTATGTTCTAATTACACACTACTTACTAATAATGAGATAGTTATAAAGTACACACTATCATATCATTATATTATTATTATTACGATAGGTATATAAAATACGTACTAAATATTTATTAATTAATTATATATTAGGGACTTATAAACGCCACCACATCACAAAAACATCTCTGATATCTTCATCAACATTAAGAAATATCAGTCCATGAGCTTTATATTTCTTTAAAACAAAAAGACACGAAACCACACATTAAAGTGCATTTTCAACTGTTACAATATGCAATGAAGAAGGCGCACTTATAATTCGTCTTCGCGCTCGTCAAAAATGACAAAGCAGACTTACAACTTTGCAACGCTGTCCGCAGCTTTGCAGATTTACTTCAAAAAGTTTCAAAAGCTTCTTCGCTTGCAAAACTTTGCTATATCGCAGTCACGTGATGTTTACATCAACAGGACTTATCATGTCAATGTCCTATATCAAAGGAGAATATGTAATAGGAGTAGAGCGTTTACTTATAATATTAAACTGCCAGATTGTATGTAAATCTGAAATTACTGTAAAATATGGTATAACTATTGATATATTATTTTTAAGCAATTTATTTAATTGTAACTAGCGATATTAATTTAAACACTCCACTACAGATCTCGCCAGGAATGCGCGCCAATGTCCAATGTCTAATGTCATTGACATCTATCAATTAGAGATGTGACGTCTATGCCAATAATCTATAGTGTCGTGCCAATTCTACAGCCCTGTAGTAATTTTCTTCTTAACATTATATATTTTTATAAATCGTACAAAATACTACTAACATTATCTAAATTGTAATATCAAAGACGATAGTTTATCACAAATTCTAACTATGAATGTAAAGAGTAACAAAAACTTTAAGGCATATCTAAGACCTAATTTATTGTGAGGCAGATAAGAGGCACAAGTTCCGTTGGATTACACTTCTTACTGTGGACAACGAGTAAACAACTATTTAAGCCTAAACCAAAGAGCTTTATTTCTTACATCACCTTATTTAACAAAACAAGTTTTAGTAAAATATGATGGTGTGTATGTGTGTAATAAAAAAGATAAATAAAAAGAGAAACTGGTTATAATAGTTTAATAGGCATATATCGTTGAAATATAATTGGTTCCTACTATTTTTTTATTGCCAACTGTGTTATAAAATATTAATATTTGTGAGTAAATACTATTATGATTTGTCTTTAGGATAGTCGTGATTTTTTAATCTAATTTACTATTTTTAATATGTTAATTATATTAAATATAATTTATTAAAACATAATAACAACGCAGGCTGTTGTAACACCGTTTAATTTCAAGTCTGAGTCGTTTTTCCGTAATGCGTTTTTGATGTTCCCATATTACTAGAAATAAAAAATAACAGCCACTTCTGTTCTTCATAGCTTTAACGGTATATTGGTAAAGATTATAAGCTTTTATTATATTATACGCGCTTTATAGTATCTCATAAGCGTTTGGAGAGTAAAACAAAATATTATCGGCTGTACGCACTTATGGCAAAATAGATGTATGTTGTGTTTTTATAGTAAGACCAAATAGTGTAAGTTTAATAGTGGTAGAGCCCGCTTTAACATCTTAACACGAATGGGTCGGCTCGCCCGGTGCAAAACCACGACCACACAGAAGACAGGCGTGAAGTGGAAGCAATTCCGCGTTTCTTCTGATGAGTGCGGTGCCGGAGGCCCAATTTTAGACCCTTTCTCGTTCCACCCTTTTCTTATAAGGAAAGGATTGGATGGGAAAGTGGATTTGACGGTGGAGGAGACGCATAGGAAGGGGAAATATCCTCTTTATGTGCGTCTCCTCCTCCGTCGATTTAGGGTAGGCAACGCATCTGCATTTGCTGATGTCTATGGGCAGCGGTCGCTTCGCCATTTCGGCGGATTTAGGTGGCCGCTTGCTCGTTTGCCACCTTATTGAATAAAAAAAAATTTAGTTAAGTTACAACGGTTTTTATCTGTAACTGCCGTCTTAATTTGTAAACATTACATGCAATTAACCGTTTTTTTAATCAGAGGAGGGTGACGATTTTCGTTGGTTTGCACGCTTATATGTCACTTCCAGGATATTAATAAGAATACAAGACGTTTATAAAATGAATGAAAATCGAAAATGCAAAAATATTTTAGAAACATTTACAAAAGTTTAACATCTGCGGAAAAATTTCGTTGCCGCTAATTAACAAAACAAGGCGCGATGTAGCAAAAAAAAGTTTGCAGATGTTGAAGGAATTTTTGATATTAAAATAATTTATGTCCAACCACATTTATAATAAATGTACTTATCATTTCTTTTTAATAAAAAATATCTTCAATAAATATACGTAAAATAAACATGAAAACACTAATTTTGAAGTGAACAGTAATTTGAAGTATTATGTATATTTCTAATGGTATATAATTAAACCGAAACATGTCGAGTGTAGGTAAAATTTAACAAGGGATATAAGTCGACTGCACACTCAAACTGCATAGCTCAAGCATTAAGTAATCACCAGCGCCATGCATATGTTTGAGTTAAGCAACTCTTGTGAGTTAATGATTATACCTAAATTGATATATGTAGGTACATATGTTAAGGCGGTTAAATTAACGCTCATGTCATATTATAAAGTTCAAAATCGAATCACATTTTCATCCGGAGTTACATCTATACCAGATTTTTTATCGTCTGGTCAAGGTTGTCAAATATTGAGGAATGACACAGAAACCCTGATTAAATTAAATCTTCTATATATAAATTATATATTATTTAATAAATTGGAGCGTCTGTTTGTATTATAATATCAAGAGAAAAATTCCAGATTCCGGGAAGATGATGTATTTGCGTTGCTGATAACGAAAATCGCATTTAATTTTGTTTTGTTTGTCTGTCCACAAGCCGCGTTTGTTCCGAGTAATCTCCGAAACGGCTGGGCCGATTTCGACCGGACTTTCAGGGTAGCTGACAAAGACGGGCATATTATAAGCTACTTTTTTATCTTAATAATGCGTGGGCGAAATCGCAAGCAACAGCTAGTTTATTTATAAAAAAAGAAACAATTTTTGTTACTCGACAATTAAAGCCAAAATTATTTTAAGCTTAATTAGAAGTAAGTAGTCGCAATACACCTAAAGCCTTAATTAAAAAAATCTTGTTCACTTATAAACTAATTAAATACAAATTTAATTGTAATTAACATTAATTAGTCACTTCAATATTTTTACCGAATTCAAGTTTACTAAAATAACCAGCACAAATTAATTAGTATCCCACTTATTAAAAAAATACTAATAATGTATTTGAAACATTTTTCTCATCGTTTTAATTTATATTAAGATTGTAATTAGGTATTTTCTAAATTGTTTATAAAAAACAACAGTTCAAACAATTTGGAGAAATCATTTATTAACGTTAAAATATCCTTCCTTACTCATGTTTTCGTAATGCGTTTTTAATGTTCCCATTTAACTTGTATAAATCACAAAAGCAACTTCTGTTCTGGATGGTTTAATGGCTTATTAAATAGAATGAAAGGGATCTTAAATAAATTTCTGCGGCCCATCGGCAATCTAATGAAAAATTCCGTCAGTTTCTTAATAAAACAAAACTCAATAGTTTTTTTTACTAAAATAGTCAATTACGGCAATTCGTATATCGTATAAAAAATACACAGAAAATTTACAATAAAGTATTAAAATCGTACTATTAAACAGATAAATGTATTTGATTTATACCATATCTATAAAGTATTAACACCAAAACTCTTTTACTAGATTAGCACCTCATTTTATTCTTAATTCTCGCTAAAACTTAATTAATTTACGGTTATATAACTTCTTCGTCTATTAGTGAGACAGTGATGTAATTTAAGACTGCTATTACTAGCTGAGTATTATGTGGAAATTAACATCCAGCGCAGTACAGCTTTGCATAAGTGCATTATCTTGTACTTGAGCGCTTATTGGCAAATACATCAAGCATGTGTTCAAATTTACTGTGCGTATTTGTCGTGACAACTAGGTTGCCAAGCAATCTGTTACCGTAATTTAGTCTGTTTTGAAAAACTTCAGAATGTTCTTGTAGTATTATATCTCTTAACAAAATAACATCTATAATTTACATTTGCTTATTGGAAATATTTTAAGGAAATTCTACACTAGGTTTAACTTCCGAAGAACTTTTCAACATTTTCGTATATTTTCTTTGAAAAGATTGAGGTAGTATTATGTATGTTTGTTAACATTAGATGTAATATGCAATACATGATTAAAAACCACTTTATACCCATGAGTTTTGTATTTCTATAACTCAGATTGTTTGACCTGAAAAGAGGGTTTTAATAAATATAAGGCAGGGTCCCTCGTTAAGTGCACATAAATGTTTAATATGGAAAGCGAATGGGTCTCGGTGATGACTTGGATCCAAGTGTACATATTTAAACTCTAATTAATTAAGTTCTACTTTTTTACATAATAATGGTCAAATGAATCCTAGTCACTATAATGAAGAGAATTAAATAAATAAGAAGTTACAAAACCGATAAGCTGGTTTAAATTATAAAATTTTAATCTGTATTTATACTCTATTTTTATTTTGTATCTGACGATTTACATAAATGGTGAGCACTAGAAGACGTTTAAACATTTATCTATTGTAATCTCTATCTATTAATAGTCGACAACAGTGGCAACATTTAACAAGAAACGGAAATGTAGGCCACTGAAACTTTCACAATACGTATCACTACTAATTTATCGCAGCTTTGTGTAACAAATTGAAATAGGCCATAACTTTTGCATTCATCTTTTTCTGTGATAACCGCACTACATTTTAAATTTGACCTTTTCTTTTGCTGGAATTAAGGGAGCAGTGTTTTACGTACATTAGTAGTTATGTATCAGTCCAATTTTGATAGCTTGGGTGAGTTTAAAAAGGTGCAACCCGGAGTTGTATTAAAGCCAGACTTCTTAAAAAAAAGAAGATAACGATAGTATCAAAGTGAAGAAGGGAACAAAAAGACATGTACAGTTGAATTATAATTAATACTCGTCTGTCAATCGATCAAATAAACCAAAGCCAACATGCGCAATGTTTCCAATTCATGTCCGCAGCTTAATTTACTATTAATCAAATTTGTCGCAATGTTGGAATCGTAATTAAACAATACGTTACACAGTTGTGCGTTAACAAACATTGATGAGATATTTTAATAAATGTAACAACATTTAAATATTTGCAATTTTCAACATCAATTCCATTGCTGAGTCATAATGTATGCATTTTATAAACGATACTGCATTATTCATACTATTAAAAGTTTTTACGACAAGCGTTTGTTTTCTAAAATTATTTTTATACCATTAGCCTGTTATAGGATCTCTGTAGTGTAAATTAAATAAAATTGAGTATATAAATAATTTAACTAAACATCTAACAGATTGATAAACTTTAATGTGTCAGTGTCTAAACGAATGAATGGATTAAATTTTATGATTTATTGCAAACTCCGTTTTCTACTCCGCGATGACATTACAAAGTTTCAGCTATGTTTTGCTCATTAATTTATTTTCATTTGGCCTTTAGAAATCCTGTATCCAAAGTTTTCTAAGACTGTAGAATTTAGTTTATACTAGCCGTTGCCCGCGACTTCGTCCACGCAATATTAAGGTAAAAAAGTATACCTATAATATGCCCGTCTATATCAGCTACCCTTCAGTGAAAATCCGGTCGAAATCGGCCCAGCCAATTCGGAGATTACCCGGAACAAACGCGGCTTGCGGACAAACAGGCAGACAGACAATTTTTTAAATGCCATTTTCGTTATCAGCAACGCAAATACATCATCTTCTCGAAATCTGTTTTTTTTCTTGTTATATTACAAACAGACACTCCAATTTTATTATATGTATAGATATAGATTACCTTTTGCAATTTTATCATTAGCCCCACTTACTTTAAGTTGAAAACCTACTTTAGTGTTTGGATTTTTTTAACCACACGTAAAAAACAATACCTTTGGTGACGTATTTGCCATTATATTTATGACATTTAAAAAAAATCTTTTTAGTCGTAAATTTATAAAATTTGGTAAGCAAGTTATAGCTCTACGATTAGTACTTACTACTTTTATGTATGTAAAATAAACCTGAAATAATTTTACAGAATTATTTTCAAGCCTAAAATATCAGAGTA
Source organism: Papilio memnon (assembly GCA_003118335.3). Taxonomy (NCBI): domain Eukaryota; kingdom Metazoa; phylum Arthropoda; class Insecta; order Lepidoptera; family Papilionidae; genus Papilio; species Papilio memnon. Next base: position 178,451 of record LD700006.1, on the reverse strand, counting down.
TAAAGAACGATTGAAATACGTGTATCGCCACTCGAGGTGAGCTTTACCATCTTCACACCAACTCGCTCCCTCGTTAAATATTTCCATGTACTTGACGGCGGAGTTAAGTATGGAATCTCGTTTTAAAGCACACCTAATGATTTACGCATTAAACCGTGAAAAATATGAGCTTAATCTAACTTTATTTTTAATTAAGTTATATGTATTACTAGCTATCGCCCGCGACTCCATCCACGTGGAATTATAAAAACAAAACAAATGTGTTCATCCAGTCTGCTCTACATTTATGCCAAATTTCATTGAGGTCAAGTAAAATATTGTACTATTGTTATTTCAGTAAACAAATAACACCACCTTTTCACTTTAAAATTTGTATGAACACAAATAATTAAGGTAATTAACAACTAATTAGTTTTACGTTTCAAATTAGTAAAATGCCCAATAAAAGCAAAGTTATCTAATTCCAATTAATTATTTAAAAGTTTAACCTGTACAACCAAGAACAAAACACGAGTTAAATGTGCGAACATTAAAACTAATTACAATCGAACAACAACTTTAATTATACATTCTCAAAGGCTTTAATATGCTAAAGGTTTATTATTATTCAGAATTTCTAATTAAACCAAATGTTTTAAACTGTGTAATCAAGTATTTTTTTTAATTCAACTTAGTAAACAACTAGCTGAATTTATTACGACTATTAAATCCTCATTCTTAGGTTTCTTTCTCATTCTAAAGCGCTTGGTCTTCTTTTTTTAATACAGATATTGGTAAAAACAAAGCTGTCATAAGTATTGTTCACAGTCATTTCACTTCATTAATCTCGTTCATCTACCGAGTCGACTGAATATTTCCTGCCAGTAATGCTTGTCTGTCTTCTGATTTATTTCCCAGTGTCGGGTTAGTATGGTCACGTACGTAAAGCGAAAACGTTGTACCACTTTTTAAGGAAATTGCAAGAACGGAATTAGAGAAGTGCACAAAACATCAAAACTCTACATTAAGTTTTCAATATAGGTACGTATTTGCAAATATCGTTTATGAAATATCCCAAAAATCTAAAACGGAAAATAAGACGGTGCTCGGATGGAATAGCTTTGCGCTCGCGATTTCCGCTCGCCTCGAGTTATGCAACCGCCTTAAACCGGAAACCTACTTTCTTCCTGCCGACAACACTCACATCAACACAATTTATGCCACAGTGATCTTAATATGTTAGAAAACTTTATGCAAACATATCGTACATAGCGACAAAGTTGAATTATAAAATGCATACGTCACTATAAAAAATCAGAACGTTATTTCTTGCATTAATTTGCCTTTAAAAACAGCCTTTGAAAAATAAAACTTAAATAATTTGTTACTTTCCTTGTTGTACTGTACTTGTTAATCGCATTTAGAGTCAAGAGACACTTTTCGTCTACATACTGAAAAGTATTGTTAGATAGCAGACTTATAAAATGTATATTCGTATTCTTTGGGTTTGAAAAAGTTGTAAACTATAGAATTATCAAGTTTATCTTATTATCTCAAATAAAGAGAACAGAAGTTGAAAATTGCATTAAAATTGCTAACGAGGAGAAACGATATCCGTTAGTTATTAATTGGCTGGCGGAATAGCCTCCTCGATGTAGCTTAGGAAACTGGAGCGAACGCTAATTAACAAGATTATTTTCCATGTTACCATCAAGTCTGCAATAGTAAAACAGTTAAAAATTAAAATTTGTATCACGGGTACCATGTCGACAGCAAGTGTTGAAATGTATGTAGGTAGAATATTTAACAATGTCTTACCAAAATAATATTTTAATAAAACGAAAGTTAAGTAACAATTTGGTACAGTTTATAAAAGTCATAAAGATAGTCAGAAACTATAAGAGATATATCCAATTCAGATTTACATCAGGACGGGGAGCTACGGACGCCATTTTTGCCATTTGCCAATTATGCGAATAATATATGCACATATGTTCCTATGAACCTGCACATGGAATTCGTAGACCTGGAAAAGACGTATGATAGGGTTGTTAGGGTTAGGGAATGTTTTGTCGTGGGCTTTGATTTTTTAAATCAGGGGGCTTATCATGAATATTCGTGAGACCATTTTCGTAAAGCCATCGATAAATTTGTATTAAATTTGTGCATCGCCCCTGCCGGGCGTAAAGTACGTCAAATAATCTTGCACAAGTTTTATCGATGCCGTTACGAATACGTTCTCGCAACTGACACGCAAATTAGTGTGACAAATCCTCTAATAAAATAGATACCAATACAGACAGCGTTGATTTTGGTTGAAACTGTCACTATTATATCAATTGTTTGATGCAATCGTTTCTCTATAAAAATAAAGGGCCAACATATAGCGCCTGCTTTAAGTCGGTATCGACAGCAAGTGGATGCCAGATTTTTTTACCGGCGACTGCAACAGTCCGTGTATGTTTTTTTTTATATAATAATATAACGTAGCAAACGAGCAAGCGGTCACCTGAATCCGCCAAAATGGCGAAGCAACCGCTGCCCATAGATATGCGCAATAGCCGATGCGTTGCCTACCCTTAACCGTTGGAGGAAACGCACATAAAGAGGTTATTTCCCCTTCCTATGCGTCTCCTCTTGCGGAAAATCCACGTTCCCTTCCCATCATTTTCTTATAAGAAAAAGGGTGGAAAGGAAAAGGGAAGGACAGTCTATGTATGGCGAACATGAATCTACGAATACGCGAATGTATGTCGTTCCTACGAGAATGTACTGTGTTTTAATAAAACTACGAACATGAAAGGTAGAGTTGAGTGCTTTTCCTACCTACCTACAGTAAAACAGCTTGCATTTACATTAAAATACAATAAAAATAAATAAATAAAATAAAATAAAATGCTTTCAAAATAATACCTTGGATTACACAAGCAAATAAAACTTCCTGTAGTGTATGGCAACACAGTTGTCTAATGTTAAGGCGCCTTGCCAGCAGGGTAGTCCAATCCCAACGACGGGAGCGGCCATCCCCAGCATACAGTACAAGTTCTATAAAAACTATTAAAAACAGAAACAAACCGGTAACCATTTATGAAAGTCGTTTAAAAATGTGAACATCAACAAAATCCCGTAGCCTCTAGCCTGATGACCTCGGAAGGTTTTTGTAGTCGGAGCAGAATTTTTCTCACAACGTCCTTCACTACAAAGCACGTTCATCAACACAGAGCCACCACAATAGCTAATTAGGTTTCACTCTAATTAGTACAACGGAATAGCCTCTTCCTACCTCTCGTCTTCCTATATTATCTCTGAGCATTTACCAACTCTGGAGTAATTATAAAACAAATTATAAATTATGCTTTGAATACATTGATTATCTTATTACATACCTAACTGTTGTGTCCAGAGCTTCAAATTCGTTTATAATTTGATTTTGATTCTTTAAAATAAATATGTTACTATGGTAACCGATTTTGTTCGGAAATAAATAGGTAAAGGAAAGGATCAAGGGAATTATCTAAGGACGATTTCGCGTCGAATGATCATAGTCTCGTTCCGATAAGTTGATAGCTTTTCACTTGATTGACCAACAACAAAATTCATTTCCTTATTTATTATAGCGGCTATAAATTATGTATTATTATTTATTAGCTTTCGCCCGCGACTCCATTCGCGTGGAATTAAAAAAAAAACAAGTGAGTAGCCTATGTGTTCTTCCATACTATCCTCTACGTCCATTCCAAATTACATCGAAATCTGTTCAGCCGTTTAGGCTACAAACTCTAACAAACATGCATCCATCCATCCATCCATCTAAAATTTCGCATTTATAATATTAGTATGATATAGCCGTGGGTTTTCACAGGTTTTTAATACGAATGCTTCGGCAGTGAAAGGACTAGATATTCATTCTTTTTAAAACAAAACTACCGTTGCGCTAAAAATATCAGGACTGTTCGTTTTTTAAATTTACCTTTAACTGAGTATTCGTGAGCTCCATTGTATACAAAGTCAAGCTCGATATCTGAAGTTATTTATACCAACATAAAAATGGATATGCCTACGCCGTAGCGATCGCTACGTTTCGAGTTTTATTTTGTATAGGAAAGTGGGGAAAGGTGCTACGGCATACTTCCTTCCTCATTCATGAACTATGTTTTGGTGTGTTATATTGAAGGCTTCGCATCGAATAAATATATCCTGCATGTATAATGTGTATAAAAATTAAACAATTGCCAATTAAAACGAGTGTGGATATATGTTATTTGTTGTTTTTTACTTAATAATAAATGTATATTTAGTTTAAAATATAATAAATAACAATCCCATTAAGATAATTGCCTTTCGTGACCCAAAGCAAAGCAGCTATTTAAACTGGTGTTACAATAAAATTTACATAAAACCTACTCTAAATTGCACTGCACTGTGGTCAGATATAAATTTTACGTCATTGTTATTTTAATTTTAAAGCTTTGAATTTGTTAATATTCCTTAAAATATTCAAAAGTTAATGTTAAGTTAAATTGTAATACTTTGTTATAAATGTATAACATACGTACTCGTAATTAATTGTAATTATCTAACTGCATTCATATGGTAGAATTAAATATTTCTATTACCATTTGATTAATCAGAACCTTTGTTACTGTAATGGAACTATTGAATTAAATTAGTTGTGAACTAACAACTCTAGGCCAATTAATTTTCAAGGTCATTCCAATAATTAATTTGCATTGAACATTCTGGTACCCTGATTCCATCTGATAACACATCGCTTCGTAAATATTTCTTTAACCTTGTTTTGAGTATAAAGTTACTCAAAAATGGACAACCAATAACCGCTTTACAACTCAAAATGTTAACAGGTTTATTTAAATTTTGAGGATTTGTTTACTTTATATAATTACTAGCTTCCGCCCGCGACTTCGTCCGCACCTAATTTAAAAAAACTTATTAAGTAGCCTATGTGTTCTTCCAGACTTTGCTCTACATCTATGCCAAATTTCATCGAGATCCGTTCAGCCGTTTATGCTACAAACTCTAACGAACATCCATCCATCCAAACATTCGCATTTATAATATTAGTAAGATTTATTATAAACATGGGATTTTGTAGAATTAAAAGATGTAAGTAATTTATTATCCAGTTCGGAAACAATGTCAGCCCACTCGCTGCAATGACAAATAGTATTCAAAATGAAATCTGTGAGCGAACGAATGATTGATGTGTTGTGACGATTTCGTTGTATTGCTCTCACGAAAGCTATGTTTCATTTTGGTAATTAACTGTGACGAGTGAAAACGCGTCGTTTAAAATATTTTTATTGTGTCACAATGTGTTACACAACTGGTAAAGTAATTTGAGCAATGTTTTATTGAATACAAGATGTGTTTTTGATTATATTATATTTATGACTATAGTAGATACTAAGAGCAATAAAAAAGGAGACTACTTAAAGATTTTACACAGCTTCGATAGACCAAAGGTTTGCCCTTGAGGTAAAAAATAGATTTACAGTGAAATCAGCATAAATTGTAGTCATTTTTTTTTACATTTCTTGCTACAGCTTAGAATAAATTTTAGAATCACCGACTTTATGACACAACTAATAAATAAAGTATTTGAGAGAAGCATACTAACATATAAAAACTTTAGATAAAACATGGTATGAAACAAACAAAATGTAATATTAAACCTGACCCACAAACATGTTGAATATGTAAAATGTTAGAAGGGGTGGTATGACAGACGAGCCTGGCGAAGCCCTTTTTCAGTTGCTAATTAATGCACATGTATAACTTGAATGTAGGTTTTTGTTAAAATGAACCGTCCGATATGCACATTCTGCTCAAGTATAGTCAAATCATATAAAATACAAAGCAAACAACTTTAATAATATCTTACTAATCTTACTAATATTATAAATGCGAAAGTTTAGATTCATGGATAGATGGATGTTTGTTAGAGTTTTTAGCCTAAACTGCTGAACGTAAAACCACTAAATTTGGCATAGATATAGAAAATCTGCAAGAACACATAGGCTACTTTTGTTTTTGTTTAATTCCGCGCGGACGGAGTCGCAGACGAAAGCTAGTATTCAATATTATCCACGAAAATTCATTTAAGTGAAAACAATGGAACACTTGGATGTTAAAAGAGGAAATCAACACGTTTTAATGACATAAGTAAAACCAGGAATATGTGTTCCATCAGTGCGAACTATTATGCTTGAACACGTTCCCGTGTAAGTGACTGGCTTTATCTCCGACGCCGCGCCGTGTCCAATCACACGTAGCACGCAATACCCCAAATCAGAAATAAATTTAAAACTCATGTACGTATGCACATTTTATGGACAATCAAAGAATTAATTTCACTTCACTTTTACATTCAAATATATAATACGAGTTTACAATTTATTGTTTTTTACTATTTTTTATGTCTTAATTTTATAAAAGATCACTTTAAATGCGGACCTAAAACACTTTACTGTCAATGTTCGATAAAACTCACCTTGAGCCATGACGCATTTTAAACACAGCAAGTTTCTGAAATATTCCGAATACCAAATGGGGATAGCAAAATAAAATTTAAACGGAAATCGTCACTAGATTTTTTTTGTCATCGATATTAATTCATGTTTATCGACATTCATTGAAACACTCAGACTCATTAAGTGGAAGCCCTCAGGGCAGTATTAGTACGAGAAATCTACCATTAAATGTCTCTCGGACAAATTATTGCACCTAGATACAAAATGTACATGCAAAAGTAAGCTTGTATGACCTTTTTAAGATGAACTAACTGACTATTTGTTACCGCGTCACTTTTATTATTTTTTTAAACACCAGAGATAAAAAAAATATATAGCCTAATATGTAACTATTAACATAGATATTCGTAAACCAGCAAGCGAGCATTTATTCAGTGATCATCAAACATACATAATCCGCTTACAACATACGAGTAGTATGCTAGGGGATCGCAAGGCAAACCAAACTTTCTAATATAAACCGAAATCCGGCGCTAAAACAATTTGACACAAACAAACGTAAAACACTAAAGAGCTATCGCGTATATTCTCTCTGAATATAACTTTTACACGATGTTTTAGGGCTTTGCACTTTAATACATTGTTATTTAATATTAATAGTTTAATATTTAAGCCTCCGTTACCTTTCTACCCTTTCCTAATTAGTAAAGGATGAGTAGGAGAGAAGGACTTGACGGAGGCAATGATGAATAGATAATTAAAAATCTTTCAACAGTTTATCCTCTTCTCAGTCAAAGCCTCTCAATAAATGCAAGTTATTTTTGTTTATTTACTAGCTTTCGTCCGCGACTCTGTCCGCGTGGAATTAAAAAAAATAAAAGTGAGCAGCCTATGTGTTCTTCCAGACTATCCTCAACATCTAGACCAAATTTAATCGAAATCCGTTCAGCCGTTTAGGCTACAAATTCTAACAAACATCCATCCATCCATCTAAACTTTCGCATTTATAATATTTGTAAGAGTAAGATAGGACGCCAACGTATCACATGAAGCAAAGTTCGTTGAGAAAAAATAACTATATTAACCTATTAACTTATTAAAACTTTCGTGAAACATTGTACTATATGAGTTATAACACGGCTAAACTCACGTGAAAAAACTCCGGTGTAGTGTTGTCACGTTTATAACTCATATATATTAACCTACGTACTAAAATAAAACTTGTGGTTGAAATTAGTCATCTAATACATGTAAATCGTATTCGTTGCAAAAAACGTATTCTATGTATATTGAAAGTGAAATAAGTGATGAGATTCTTAATTCAACAAACTCACGGATCCCTTTGCCTATTTGAATATAAAAGGTTTGCGAATGTACTCACTCTGTTGAAACGCTCATCATTGAAAGCCTAATAATGTTACTTGGTGTCTAAAAGGGGAGCAAAATTATAACATTTACGGTTTTAAAATAAAGAAAATGTCAGTTAAATATTTTTGCCGTAAATTTGTAGTCATTAAAAATAATGAACGAAAAATCAAATACATTTTTAAATACGTTAGTAATCATGTTAATTATTTTTAAATATTAAAAAAATAGTTGACGCAAAAAACATGCCCTGGTTGATTCCTAAGCAGGTCAGGCAAAGCTTGCTTCACGCGGTAAAAGGAGTCATATTTAAAATGACACATTTAGTAACGAGTTATGTATCTGAACATTTTATTATAATTATGTAAAAAGTCCTCCTTGCTTAGTGTTTCTATGTAAGCAAACGTAAATGTGATTAAAATTATGTTTGCGTTCCTTAAATATTGAGCACAAATATGTGTTTGAAGCTTATCATTTTTATCGCGTATAAGTTAAAATATTCTAATATACATACATAAAACTCTTAGAGAAAAAGATTTAATTTATTATGTACTGATTGAAATAATCGTCGATTCTAAAATTATATATTTATTTTTAATGAGATGTCATAATTAACGCATGTTGAGTATTCTCGTCGAGTGTACGTAAATTTAACGAGGGTTTTCAAGCATTTTCAGAGCTGTCGCTAACAAAGTTCCAAGTTTAGTGCAGTCAAGTATCATTTATAACGGAGAATTCGAGTTAAATTACATTATGTGCCTTCTACTAGACCTAAACATCAGTACGAAAGAAACTATTTAAAGCTTTTAATATTAAAATACCAGTTTTCGCCCGCGACTCCGTCCGCGTGGTATTAAAAAAAACAAAACCAAGTAGCCTATATGTTCTTCCAGACTATTCTCTACATCAATGCCAAATTTCATTGTGATTCGTTCAGCAGTTTAGGTTGTAATACAATCTCTATCAAACATCCATCTATTCATCTAAACTTTCACGTTTATAATATTAGTATGATAAATTATAAAGAAATGAACTTACATAAAGCTATGCTAATAAGAGACGATATCCGATGCTCTGTCTTTCTTAATACAAACTCAACCACGATTCTATCATTACTTTAATTATACTTAATAATTTCCAAGAACAATTATTTCCAAGTATCAAAGACTAATGATTGTGAATTTTCATTCATCCCTTTTCAGTCGAAATGTTCAAATTGGTTAATCAATTTGGGATCATTTTCATAATAATTGGCGGGTTAGGCGGTTACCTTTGAATTATTTTATCCAATTTCTTTTAATTTCACTAATAAAGCTTACTAAAACTCGTAGAAAATCACTTTATATTAAGTATAATTTTTTAAATAATAATACATCATTATTTCATCGTAACTTTACGTAACACAAAGGAACTGCAGCAGTAACTATTAAAGACTCTGAGAATTTAACTGAATAACCTACGTTAGTCAGTAGATTGAAAAAATAGAACTAGTTAATTGAAAAGTATTTTTTAATTACGTTTATTTTAATAAGGCATATTTTATAGTGAGTTTATAATAAGGCGATGCAGAGCACGGCTTTGTAAATCAGATGTACCGCGTTCAGAAATGAATGTGCAAATAAAACGACCGCACTGAATCCAGGCCGGAACGTGGACTTTATTTAATTTACCGTCACTCGTGTAGTTATAATGTAATTTGTTACTTTAACTTGAAGTCAAACTTTTATACGTAACAATACGAAGAAAAGTTGTTTTAAGTTAAACGTATGTTATCGTTTTCTTTGAGAATAAAAGCTTACTGTTTATATAAATAACTTACTAAGATTTATATTAAAACGTGTAACATTGTACTAAAAATTAAGTATTTGTTTAATTTCATAGTAAAACACGTTTTTATTTGATGTTAATCGGTCATAAACTATCAAAAAAGGAGACTGTATATAAATCTTTCATATTAAAAAATGATAAACTTATATTGACTTACTTAAGTACGTATATTGACAAACATATTATAGTAATTGTTATAACGTGTATTATAAAATACTTCGTCTCACTTCCATGATAGCTTTTATAAGTGTGCGATCTCAGGTAAAGGAGTGACGCCACGCCGGCGTGTCCTGAAAGCATCTAATAAAAGCTAACGAGTACATGAAAAAGCGTAAGATTGCAGTTAACAAGCCCCATGCCTCCTTTGTTCGAATTCTGTACTATGTAAAGACATTTTATTACGACTTCATTTGATGCATCTATACTAATATTATAAAGAGGAAACATTTGTATTTTTGTATGTATTGAAATAACACAAAAACTTCTGGGCCGATTTTAAAAATTCTTTAACCGTTAGAAAGGTAATTTATCTGTGAGTAACATACGCTATATTTTTTTTTAATTTACGCGGGCGAAGTCGCCAGCATGTATTTATTTGTTATGTCAGAGTTATGAAAATAGAGGATTATACAAAAACTGAATAAATCGTTTAATTCGCAACAATTAAATATTAGTCAATAGGATAGCAGTTAAAATATAAATAGAATGTACTTAATAAATTCGTTAATTAATCTTAATTTAAGGCCCGTCATGAATCTATTGTTATTTCGTTATGCTTTATTTTTGGAAAGAGAACTTTTGTTCTATTTTTAAAAGCTTATACGCCTACATTGAAACCTCGTAATTGCTCTTTCAAATTGGTTAACCCATTGTTGGCTTTATTAAAAGTTAATGTACGTGGAATCTTATATTTTATCTTACTTTGTAATACTTCAGCGGGGATACATTTTATAGGGAACGATTAATGTTATTATTAATAGTAAATAAGACCTATATGGGCATAACTCTTTTTATTCCTTCAGAAATTACTTGATATTTTTTAAGTTTTAAAGACTTTTTGTTACCAATTTGGTATTTGTATTTGTCAAGTCTCGAAAGTATCCTCTTATACTTAGGCGAACGTGTTTTAGGTGCGTCTTTGTGTATTCAAAAATAAAATATTCAATCATTGATAGACAGTCTTAAAAAGATAGGGACGATTTAACAAAGAGAAATTTCGTCTGAAATAATTGTATATTTCGGTTTTATTTTTATCGATATCTATAACAATACGAAGTCTTACGAGCTTATTTGTTGCTACAAGGAGGATCTTTTCTATTTGTAGTTTTGTTATTGTTAAGTGATGTATGTATTTAGTAGTTGCTTTTATTTATGAAAAAATGTCCCACAAGGGAAACAATAATTAACTTACATTAGATGATTTCAATTGTCTATTATAAATATGTAGGCCCAATTTTTCGAGCTAGAGTCGGCCGACTGGCAGGCGACGACGCGGGACAGACGACGCTGGCGCTCCCTCGTGTCGGAGGCAAAGACCCACTTTGGGTAAGTAAGGCCCAATTTTAGTCTCTTCCCCGTTCCACCTTTTTCTCATAAGGAAAGGATTGGATGGGAAAGTGGATTTGACGGCGGAGGAGACGCATAGAAAGGGGAAATATCCTCTTTATGCGTCTCCTCCTCCATCGATTTAGGAAAGGCAACCGATCTGCAATTGCGGATGTCTATGGGCAGCGGTCGCTTCCCCATTTCGGCGGATTTAGGTGGCCGCTTGCTCGTTTGCCACCTTATTGTATAAAAAAAAATGTAGAAATATTCTAGACTAGTTGTTGCTTGCGTCTTCGTCTACGTGGAATTAAAAATGTCTAAATGAATGAATCTTGGAATTAGAAAATAAAAATCTAATGCCACATTATACCACCACATAACATTTTTGTGGACCCCCAATCTTGATTTCGGCCATCGTGCACCCTCGGACCCCAGACCCCCCCCCCACCTGGACCGCTTTGGGAATTATTGGTTTAGATCGAATTTTTCTATTTCCGTACTCGTAGTATTCCTGGCAGCAGCAATGAAAATAAGAATCGCAACTCCAAAAAACACGCAGCCGAAGTCGTGCGTTTAGTATCTTGTGAAAATTGGTTCTTGTTGAACATTGTTTAACTTTTTAAACAATGTTGAAGTTCGCAATTTCATAATTATGAAATAAATCCAGTGAAAATTTTAACAAAAACGTATTCATTTTGTCAAAAAACTAAATAACAAAAAATTTAAATCCATGAAAAGAGATATGATTGTTTGGTAAGAAAACATATTTTATAACACAATGCTTTCGCTATTCAACATAAGAATGGTGCCATTCTTTACGCCGTCTCGTCTATCACTTACGTTCGCTTTGATATGTATTCATTCCATTGAATATTTAAATAAAACATATTAAATGTACTTTAAAAGAAACAAAACATTTTAAAGATAATAAAATTCTCTTTTAATTTCGTGGCTTAACATAAGTTTAAAAAGCAGTTGTTCATTTACTTGTTGAAAACTGAACTACTTGTTATAAATCCAGGCCCTCAGATTTACATCAAAATGTAACAATGATAATTTACAACCTGTTCATTTTCTTATCCAATCTTATCTTCTTAGTCTTATCCAAACTACACTACAGTACATTTTGTTCATGTTTTATTGAGCAATCATGAATGTACGGTTTTTGTTTTATGGTAAAGAATTGAGCAACCATTTTTTATTTATTACGAAACTTTAAAAAAAATAAAAAAGGAAAACAGCACAAAGGGAAGGTATCAAAATGTGAAGTTACCTTCCGCTTTTGTTTCTTGTGGCGTAGCGCTGCTGTGCTGATTAAAAAGAAAAATGGCGCTTTAAACGCACTATCATTTTAATTGCGTCAAAAGAGACGAATGACTCGAACAATGAACAAAAAACCATACACGTAATACGCAAATATGCACTTCTAAATTCTAACTACTAAAAACTAACAAATAACGTGTAAAAGTACAATGTATAATAGGTGTATTTAGAATGATATGGACTTAAGTTACTTTTTAATAATTTGATCATTTTATTAATTTTCAAAACATATTGTAAGTACATGAATTGTGTTTACATGTCATTACTGTCTATTAAAACATACTATACACCCAGAATGAAAAGTAAAAACAATGTACAACAATTAAATAAATCTAGACCCAGTGTGTCTCATGCTTGCATTCTAAATTGTAGCAAACTACCTACCTGTATTTAAAAAAAACCGACTTCCAAACAAAATACATTAAAAACAAAACATTCTCGAAAAAAAAAACACTAAAAAGTAAC
>LD700006.1:148521-159890 GCA_003118335.3 Papilio memnon | reverse complement strand
AATCGACCAGCTCTTACTGCTAGAGCCATCTACTGACAAACAGCGAGAACTTAGTTGCGCACCTAATATAATTAAATTATCATGTTATCGTATATGTTATTAAATAGCATTGAAATAAAAATAAATCTCCTTATCTTCAATTTCTTTCACGTGTTTATCAATATATTTACCGTGTTATGTATTATCAGATATAGGTACTATCAGGACCAGTAAGTTATCAATTGTAGTGTACTGTTAACGTCCATGATATGTGCCTTGTTTTACTTGTCAATTATTAAAAAATTAATGAATTGGTATTTTCGCAAGCACTAAAATGATTATGTTTTTAATTATTTTTGTACTATCATGTGCGTTGATGTTAGGATTGATTATAAAAATCTATGAAAAACTAACTTTAGGAATATGTCGTTCAAGCGCACACATGGTTGGTAAAGTGGTAATAGTAACTGGTGGAAATAGTGGAATCGGACTAGAAACTGCAAAGAATTTAGCAGACCGAGGTGCCAAAGTGATTATCGCATGTCGAAGTGCAAGCCGAGGCGCAGCAGCTAAGGATGAAATCATTAAAGCCACTGGAAAGTCGAACGTTCACTATGAAATTTTAGATTTAGCATCGCTACAATCTGTCCGTGAATTTTGTGCGACGATTATGAAAAATGAAGTGCGTTTAGATGTTCTTATCAATAATGCAGCGGCCGGTGGTCTAGGAAACAGTAAGACCAAAGATGGGTTACACATAGGAATGCAAGTTAACTATTTCGGCACCTTTTTGCTTACATATTTGTTGTTACCTCTTTTGAAATCTTCTGCTCCTAGCCGTATAGTAAACGTGTCATCAGCTTTACATATTTATGGTGCAATGGATTTTGATAATTTAAATATGGAAAAGTATTGGAGCGATTACTTAGTTTATGCTAATAGCAAATTATATCTTAATCTTATGTCGTTGGAGTTAAGCCAAAGATTGGATAATAGTGAGGTGACAGCAAACGCAGTACATCCGGGAGTGGCTGCAACAAACATCTTTAGACGTATTAAAAGTTCTTTTATACGAAATACAGTATTGAAGTGTATTAGTTTTATGTTCCAAGATTCTTGGGAAGCTTCACAGACGTCGGTGTATCTGGCTGTCTCACCTGAAGTGGCCGGTGTCAGTGGCCGTTATTTTACTAATTGTCAAGTGAAGAAACCGTCAAAGTTATCACAAGATCCAGATTTAGCCAAAAAATTGTGGATAGAGTCAGAGAAATTGGTAAATTTATCAATTCGTTCTTAAGTTAAATAATTCACCTAAATAGATATTTATTTATTTCAAAGACAAGAATTTAATTACCTTACTCCTTTTCGTTAACATCAATGCAAGTTGCAAACGAGAAAGTATCATGTATGGGAGAAACAGACTGATCTTTGAGTAGCTTGATATAACCTACGTTGGGTCGTAATATAAGAAAAGATACAATAACGTACATATACACCTATCAAAAGTTAAATTGATTCACCGGTCCAATGAATACGTGTTCCTCGTATGCAGCGACGCAGATGAAAGGTGACCATGCGTAACATAGAATCCCTTATTCGATACCTGTCGAATGACGTCGTGGAATTTTCACGCCCGCGACCCAAAGGGTGAAACCGACATCGTACACGCAAAAAGCGTATTCAGCGCTTAGCAATTTACAACTGTCAGCGTCACACCTATCGTTTATGATTTCACGCTTACGTGACTCTTAACGTAATGTTCAAGGCTGGCGCTGAATTTTTACAGCAACATTTGCTTACAAAACGAATGATGTTTTTATAAAACGTATTTTTAAAACATACATTTTAATGATGATTGCAATACAAGATATCAATGACGACATAATCTATTAGTAATAAGTCTAATAAGAGTTAATTCACTTGGTAATTTACTTGGATTTACAATAAGGCTGAGATTATATGACCGGGTAAGTATAATAATACGAAAATACCAAAAAAATATCCGCTTTAACAGTTTAAACTTAATAGTTACTGAAATTAAGTAATAAATTATTAAATTATTACTTTTGGGGCGCCAGAACTCAATTAAAATGCTCATGACATGGGTTTAACTCGACAATTTATTATAACTGTTAATATGTCACTAGTGGTTAAAAGAGAATAATTGTTATAATAGTTTTTAAAGTCATATAAATCTATCTTTTTCAATTCATTTACAATTTATTATTAGTATTGACTAAAAAGATATAAAATACACTTCAAACTAAGTACATACATGAACAACCAAACGAAAAACAAAAAAAAAACGGCCACCGCTACAATTAACATTTTCAACAACAGAGAAAATTCAGATTTTTATTGTACGTTTAAGATAACAAAATAACTTAAATATACGCTATTTAATTAAAATATGTTGTAAAAATAACTGGGTTTCAATTACTTTGTATTAGGTATCTTAGTAATTAGTAAAAATGAATAATTAAATAAAAAAAAAAATTACGTAACCGCATCATTACTACTGCGATGTAGATTCAAGAAGCGGTGGAGAATGCAAAAGGTAAGCTTTTAAATGAACTTTTTCCGTTTTCATTGTGAGATTTTCTTGCTTAATTTACTTTTGGCAAAGCCGAAAGCTCAAGTTCAACAATTAAAAGGCTTAACGTAGCCGTAAGATGCGGCCGGCTCATTAGCAGCTTACCGCCCGCTTGCGGTAACATTTTATCAAGCGGATAATTAGGTATTAAAAAGTTTTAGGCGCTCTAAAGGGTTATCATTCAAGTATTTAGTTTTTAAAGTCTATTTAAATAATTGGATTTACACGAAGTTTCACCTAACTTTCTCTAGAACCTTAAAAGACCAATCGCATTGATGTTTAAGTTGAAAAACATATTTACATGAAAACACCATCAACAAATTTCGCCAAATTACATAGTAGTTTGAAAGCGTCAATCAGTTCTGTTTTAAAATGTGGTGTTATTATATAATACAATTATTTTTTATCAATTGGTTTAACAAAAAACGCTTTATAAGTTTTATTATTCTCGATAAATTTACAAATATTTCCCTATAATATCCTCTTCCGGTGATTTCCTCAAAATTATTCCGGAACAAACCTGTTCTATCAATTTTAATATCAAATATGCTGTTAAATCGGCAAACAATTTAAAATATCACGGTCAATTAATTCAGTAACATATTATTGTTGTATTTTTCCGTTTACATTAGCTTAATTAATTGTCTAGTGGATAATCATAGTATCAAACTTTGACATTGACGAAGCCAGTTTTTATAAAACTCGTTTTCATAATTTTAAACCAGACTTAAACTAAGATTTTAATAGAGATTGACATTGTTTTTCATCTAAAAATGTCATTATCCAAATGTGTCTATATAGTGAATATTATCGAACACAACAACATACTAGAATTTAATAAATAGTGCCTAGCTAAATCTTAACTGCAATGTTTAAAATTACAAATTGCCATGTAAAAACGTAAGTAAGTCGTTGTTATTTTTCTTTACGTGATTAGAATATATCAAAGAATTGGTAGAAATGAAATACAACCGTACATTAGTTGAAGATTATTATTATGTAATTATTACTTTATCTCGAAGATATACTCCTTAAAATTAGTCTAAACTAGTGTGTGAGAAAATAAAATTTATTGGTATTGAGATTCATATTGCAATTTATTACGGTCAATATTATTAAAATAGTTATCAAGTCAGTGAACTTGAACACACTAGCTATGAGACAGGTCAGCATTAAATTACCACATATTATTAAAATCTACTTCCTATTCATTATTAAATAATTTACCGTCAAGGCTAGTTTTTTAGAACGACACATTTTCAATGCTGAGTTGCACAAGAGTGAAGCGTCACGAGTCAGTCGCCGGCGCGTACGCACGCGCGTTACCGCTCATAAATAAAACACGAGACGGTCACTTTCGTTGCGACTCGCGCCGTACAAAAATGTAGAGAAAACCAAATGGATGTGTATTATCTACGAGTACACACGTCCATCGCTCGGATAACAATATCATAGACTTTATCTAACAAAGTGACCTTAGCTCGAACATAGATACAAACATAATTAAAACATTGTTGTAAGTGGTCTACGCGTTTTCCGTCTTATATAACTATCGTTAGTGTTTAATAGATATGCAAAATGCTCTTCTGGTTGCCTTTCTTGTCCTTTGTGTTAATAGTGATTATTGTGAAAGTGTATCTACAGTTGACAAGTGGTATTTGTCGGTCGAATGCTCACATGGTCGGCAAGGTGGTCATCATAACAGGAGGTAGCAGTGGCATAGGATTAGAGACGGCTAAGAATTTAGCGGAGCGCGGCGCTAAAGTGATTATCGCGTGTCGAAGTGTTCGTCGCGCCGCCAGAGCCATAGAGGAAATAATCAAACAGACTGGTAACACTAACGTACACCATAGACAATTGGATCTTTCTTCATTGAAATCTGTGCGTCAATTTTGTTCAAATATATACAAAACAGAAAAACGTTTAGATGTCCTCATTAATAACGCTGCCGCCGGAGGCCTCGGGAGCGGCAAAACAGAAGATGGATTGCATAAAGGAATGCAAGTGAATTACTTCGGACCTTTCTTATTAACTTGTCTACTAGTACCGCTTTTAAAATCTTCAGCACCAAGTCGTATAGTAAACGTATCATCTTCGATGCATAAGTATGGTGAAATGGACTTTGAGAATTTGAACATGGAAAGGTATTGGAGTGACCACTTGGTGTACGCAAACAGTAAATTGTTCCTCAATTTAATGACTGTAGAACTAAGTCGGAGATTAAGGGGCACTGACGTCACAGCTAATTGTTTACACCCTGGTGTTACTGCTACTACGGTGTATAAGAACATTAAAAATTCTATTATCCGTGAGATTGTTGACACGCTTGTTAATTTTTTAAACAAGGATCTATGGCAAGCTTCGCAGACGTCTGTTTACTTGGCGGTGTCTTCTGAAGTGACAGACATAAGTGGTCGCTACTTCAGTGATTGTCGTCCAAAACAACCATCTCTTCTGTCACAAGATTTAGAAGTCGCTAAAAGATTATGGATAGAGTCAGAAAATCTTGTCGATTACAAGTTACCTATTGAATAAATTTACCAAATGTTTATTAATTTATTTGTAAATATAAATAATAATGACTGATATGTTGCTCAATTTAATTTTGAAAATAAGAGATATATCAATATTAAACATAGTTTTAATATATTATTTTTTACAAAAAGAAAATCTTTTACACAAAGTGACTCAACACCGAGCAATTTTGATGATTTCCGTAATGTGACGTACTTTACTTCATTTAATCGCTGAATGATAATTATAATGCATATCTATACCAAATAAAATGCACTCATAATTATAAAAGTATATTCATTTCATTAAAATTAACCTCACATTACAATCAAATTTATTATTATTATCCATCTGTGAATTCCACCATCGAGGATTTTATTCACACTTATGGCAGAAAAAGTTTCAAAATCTTGAAGAAATAAATTAAGATTGACTTTGCAAAAAAATAAATGTTTTTACGAGTAGGTACCAAGTAGCAAATGATGTCGTTTAACAAGAGATCTTTCCTCCAGTACATATAAATAAACAACTATTAAAATAGACAAATAATAGAGATGTTCCAAAAAGCCAATTATCTATAAATTTTTTGTTCGTTTGATTTTTCAAGTGTTTCTTCTAATCATTCTTTTTTTGCTTATCTTTACAAAGACCTCGAATAGAAAATGTTGATTCCGGTTTCATTATCTGTGTCTTTAGGTTTTTTGTATTTATATTACAATTTAAAATGTTAAGTTTCTTTATTTCTTGAATTTTCTATCATTAGATATTTAACAAAAATGCTGTTGACCCCATCTTACATTAAACTTAACATTTATATTTGGATATTTATGCAAAATACATAAAATCGTTCGTTTATGTCGCATAGTGTATTTATTTTAATTCTTACTGCCCGGAAACACGCTATAAAATCATTAACATTAACTAGTTGTAACCTTCGTCAATCTAGAATAAAGCTTCAAGTACACAGTCACAAAAACGAATCATGCGAAGTTAAAACGAAGACGACTAAATTCTAGTATGCTTTATATTTCATAGGCTCTATTTCGCGTAAAACATACAATATAGACATAATACAAGAAAGAAGAGAGTTTACTGTCGTTCGAGGGTATTCATGATATTATTTTGTTTGTTTTTATTAAATTCTTTTAGAAACGGTTCTTCGGAACAATAACATCTTTGCTAGTTTCATACTAGACTTCGCTACGCTTTGGTTTCACTTCGCTTTCAAAACTGTGTACTACAGACTTTAATATGGCTAACTATGGTGACGTATTACGTACTGCAATTTAAACAATTATGTACAGTAGAACGCCACAGTAATAAAATGTTGCATTTATAACAGTGTATTACTGCTACATAATAAGAAAAGTTCATAACGTACAAACAGTCAAAGATTAAATGTTGATTTAGCATATTACATTAGTCCTAAATGGATAATTAATACGATCCTTATCTAATGTCCTTAAAATTTCTACAAATTTTAGTAACGATAGGTTGAGTCTCTAATGCATAATTAACAAACAAAAATCTTAAATTTTTAATATTAAATTAAATTTAAGATAAAATTAGTGTTCATTTAAGTAGTAAAGGGTAAAAAAGGTCTTGATGTCAAAACATTTTAATTAAGGTAATAATTCATATTTGTAGAAAATTCGCATAGACTTGAACAATTTATGGGCAAGCACACATGAACGTTAAATTGAAATAGCTTCGCGGTCGAGAACGCTATCCGATTTATTTGCTGATAAATTCTTCGGACTGAAATTGAACTTTTTATGAAATATTTCTATTCGGTGTTATGAAGCATTTGAATTTTGATATCATTGCATCGGCATCTTTTTGGCCCAACTGACATTCAATCATTCATTCAATAGTGACCTGTAGCCTAAACGCTTTAAGATATTGAAAGTTTTATTTGTTTCGTAGCTTCCTTAGGATAATTCCCGGTTTACATAAATCCAGTCCAGCGATCATGAACCACACAGAGCATTCCAGTGAGGTTTATTGTTTTTCCAGTAATTTTGTATCGCTGATTTCGTTCGCTGAACTGCAATAATGGAAACCGGCAAAATTATCTCACTCGGAACATTGATTTCGATCAATTAATTGCTAATTTTATTGTCATAGCTGTTGCTCCACACTACGTATATTATTTGTGGGATAATCTCTGCTTGATATAACATCTGCTTAAGTAAATTTCAGTCAATTCAAATAAGTAATTCATTTACTTTACCATAACTTTATTACGCTGTCTATCAGAATATTAAACTTTAATATTTTGTTAATAGCAAAGTTTGTACAAGAAATTAATAGAGTGGTATTTTAAGAATTTCCAAGGAATGAAAGATAAACTTTTGCAAAAATACTTCTTCTTTTAGAGTATAGTTAATTGTAGTGTTTACTGGTTTGAAAATTATGTAATATATCTGGACCCATATGTATATTAAATCGTCCTGATTAACACAAATCATTTTTTTTATTATATTCTATCAGATTTAAACCACAACGTATTTCAGACAAGGGTTGAGGATCATATTTATTTGTATATAAAATAATAATATCGACGGGTAAATTGTTTCACGAAACTTAAGTTGATTTGATTTTCAGTGTGGTAAAAATAAGTGACGAGGGTAAATATGAAAATATTTTCATAAATGTTATCTAGCATTTCAAAATGTTTTTCAAATTGCTAAAATATTGGGAAATTGCTGAATTTTGTAATAAAGCAAATGAATAGAAAAAATATACGTATAAAAACAATTTAATACCATTATAGAAACCACGATAACCCTAGTTAATTTTTTAGGTAACCTTTTTTTCGCTTACAACTTCAAACCACGAATTTAATTTTAAAATTATTTTCACAATTTTGTAGATGATTTATTTATAAACTTAATATGGTTATTTTAATTTAATTGTGGGAAAAACATCATTAAAAATATATGATTTTTCACCGTCGCGAAGCCGGTCATAATGTTAGAAGCTATACTTATGTTTTATTTTTTAAGCCACGTGTAATATTGCCACATGAAAATTAAAAGCTTATAGCTCTAAAATTGTAATTAAGGCCAGGAAGGATCGGAAAGAAAAATGAAATTAATTCTCTGCATATTTTGGCTGAGGACGGCATATTTTTCACATATGAGCTAACGGTCGGCCGGTCGCCGGTACTAATTAACAAGATTAGCATACTTCTTTGCGGAGTTTTTGCATTTCAAATGTTAACATGGAAATATCGAATTTTTATTTTTTCAAACATTTTTATGACGAGACTTAACTATGAATTTTGTCTTTTTTTTGGACACATAAAGTTTAAAATACAAAAGGTTAAGGTAAAATCTGTCTGAATATCTTTGCTTCTGGATATTTTTGTAAAATGCAAAATAAAAAAAACACACCACATGATTAACACTTTGCTTTTTTTAACTAGCAGGCGCAATATCTAGTTTGTGTTGTGTATTAATTTGTTTTTTTTTTTTAGGTTAATAATTTTTTAATTAAATTTTAATTTTAATGTTACATTTAGTAACAAATGGCATCACATTTGACTAAAGGAATAAATTAGAGACCCGTCCCAGTCTATAATTCTTTGCATTAAAGTAATTACTCTACAGTTGCAAAACCTCTCAGTGAGTGTGGCAGTTATAGAAATTACCCAGACGTATAACATAAGATGTCTAATTTACCACCAGACAAACAAGCTTTTTAATTTAAAATATTACCAAAAATAGAATACTTATTCCATGTTACCGTTTGCTTTAATTTTCGATGAGCTATGTAGGACAAATACAATAAAATTCTAAACGGTAGACTACATTGCATATTTCATATATGCGTTGGATCTCACTTTGAAGTGTTCAGTCGTTATGGCCATATTTATAGTACTTATATAAATAATTACCTAGTCCTAAATTTGTTCTGTTATTTATTCGAAAAAATACTCCTTAGTAAGTCCTAAGTCAACAAGCTGCAATATCCTTCGTTTTTAATTTAACAAGATAAAAAGTTTATTTTACTTTTAGAAATTATAATAAAGGCATGAAGGTCCGGAAAGAAGGACAAAATTGATGTTCGCCATTTTTCAGTTAAGGACGCCGAGGCATTTTTTCACGTACAAACTGGGGCAGCTCCAGCCACTAATTAACAGGATTAGCTTTTACTTTTTATGCATCCATTAAAAATATTTTAAATAACAAAATTTAAATTAAATTATACAAGTTATAACAACTTTTAAATATAATTTTAACCTTTTTTTACCTTACTGTTATATTGTAGTTGTCCTAAGTTCGATTTCCTTCTAAAGTATGTGAAAAAAAAATCATAGCCTATCGATCCATGAACACATTTTGACCGAATATCTTACATTTTTCAATGCAAAAGTGGTCTGTGTGAAAACTAAATTAATGATATTTACAACTGACCGTATATTTTTATGCGCGACCTGACGAACAGAGTGCGCCTAGAATTAATTAAAAAACACACTCATTCAACGCGAGTGCTTTTTAAGCCTACATTCGGTTAAGGTTTATTAATACCCTACACAGGTAACACTAAAAATCAAATAAAAAACATTGCTGAATACGTTAAACTATTTTTGTAACGCTATAATTAGTATTGTTAAAATTTAAGTTTTGAGTAGTTAATACATTATTTTCATGCCAACATTTCTTAAAGGTTGTTAAATAGGAAATATCGTAGAAACTATCACGATGACAAATAAATAAGGCTTACATATAAAACTAGCCATAATCCTCCGATCCTTATCAAGTCAATGTTAAAAATACCTAAAACACAACCAAGGTAAGGCTCATTGGAATTTTGTATAAGGTAAGTGGCACAGGCTTGATGTTGAGATAATGTTGCATAGTCTTTGACATTTTTGTTAACGAAACAGTGATTCAAATAAATACCAATTATGGGTGGATTACAAAAATGGTGCATGCAATGAAACGACAAATGTTATTGCTATTTTTATTTGGCAGGAGTTGGTAAAACTCAAGCAAATTCATTATCACTTGTGATCACTGCATTAAGCTATCCCCAATGTATTTTTACTATAAGTGAAGGCGGTTAGTATTTTTTTTATTTTAATTAACATTTTTCCCAATGTACCGCAAAAGCTTGATATTTATTACCATCGCGAGGTCTGGCAGCGAATGCCACGCTGTACTAATTAAATAAGATTTGTTAGTTCATTTTAAGACGATTCAGTCAAGAAATTTATTAATTTTGAAAAGGCAAAAGTAATTTGTGCGTCGATGTAGCAAAGATGGATGAGCGAAAAAAATCGCATATCGGTCTATTTATGGTAATAAATTACTTCAAATTATTTAAATTCTATTTAAAATTGCAACGTGCAGATGCGTCCCAACTCTTGATTATAAGAAAATCTTGACATGTTAATTAACAAGATTTACAGGCTCATTCTAAAAGAGCTACCCACACGAAAGTGCTGGCAATTTATTTCTCATACTTGCGCTATGAGGCTTAATATTTACAGTTGACAAAAAAAACATTCGTGACGCGCATACTGTTTTCTGTACGATTTAAAAATTACGTAGAGTAATTTAACTTAATTACTTAAAAACGCTGTATTTAATTCGAAACCGATTTCGTAAAAACTAACCTCTAATATTTACAAATACAAATAATAACACACCCTTGAAAACTCAACAAGCCTTATTAACCACAAACATGTCAACGTTCAACCTAAAATTATGAACACACGTGGGGTACCGCTACATGGAAATTAAACTGGTGGCACTGATCAAAGTTTTCTCATACAATTTAAACTTTATATTGAACGAACAGTCTTAAGTGATTTACGTAGCAAACAAATATAGCCGCTATACGTACTAGTTAAGATTCATTTTGATATAACAATCACCTTTATTCCTACAATAGAGATTTTCAATTGTCTCATTTATTCATTCAATTAAAAAATACATAGTTCCAACTCATTTTGGTAACAAATTCTAATAAAATAAATATTATCCTATCTTGTCACAATAAATGTTTAAGGTTATCTGTACGGCAAACTCAAGTACTGCAGACTAGACTAATTAACAAGATTTGCATGTTCATTTTCAAAGGACGTCTTAGTGGCACAAGAGCTTTATTTCCACACACACATGTGTATACTCTTACTCATAGCGATCTAGTAGTTTTAGCATTAGTTACGTACAGCCTTCAATTAAAAACACTATAGTAACTATATATCTTACTAATATTATAAATGCGAAAGTTTAGATGGATGGATGGATGGATGGATGGATGGATGGAT
>LD700006.1:105354-128894 GCA_003118335.3 Papilio memnon | reverse complement strand
CTCTTCCATACACTTATGCGGTCCGAGACACTTAATACCTCCAACCTACGCCAATTCGTGGTAGCCAGGGAATTATTTATTATTATTATTATTATTATTATTATCGGCCAAATATTGAAACGACATTTAAATACTTAAACTCTTCTTAAATGATAAGTCCACGGTTAAACTTCAGATTTCATTAAAATTTTGACATCTGAGAGATTGTAAGCGGCGTTTATGAAGCGAAGTGTTTAAGATTCGTTTCAGAACGGCCGTTACAATGGAACATAAGGTGAACATTATAATTTCTAGTATTTTAATCGTATACTCACGTTTTCATTTTGTGCCAAAACTCTGTACAAATACAGAGACACTCGTTCGAGCTTACGTTGAAGTGAATAATGGATGCCTAAGTGATACGTGCAAAGGATGCAGACTCCGAGACAAGGAAATATACGTACCTACGTATGTTTATACTCTGAATAAATTTCACGAAATTTAAATTTTAGTACTTACTAGCTGTTGCCGCGTCTTTGTCCTCGGAGATATAATAAAATAACTTTGCATACTGTGTTTTTTATATTATAATAACTCTGTATTGTATGATGTTGATAAATTGAAAATGTTGCTGCAATTTTGATATACATTGGTTTTTTTATTTTCCCATTGCGATTAGTTTACCATTTTGTTAAGTCTAGCCGTCCGGCGCTCTTTCCTCAATTTGCTTGTGCGTTGACAGATCAACCACCCTCTCTTATTAAAGCGATACCAGTATGTATGAAATAATGTTATAGTTTTTTTTTATATACATACAACAAGGTGGCAAACGAGCACGTGGCCATCTGAATCCGCCGAAATAGCGAAGCGACCGCTACCCATAGACATCCAAAATTGCAGATGCGTTGCCTACCCTAAATCGACGGATGAGGAGACGCACATAAAGAGGATATTTCCCCTTCCTATACGTCTCCTCCACCGTCAAATCCACTTTCCCATCCAATCCTTTCCTTATAAGAAAAGGGTGGAACGGGAAAGGGACTAAAATTGGGCCTCCGGCACCACACTCATCAGACGAAACTCGGAATTGCTTCCACTTCACGCCTGTCTTCTGTGTGGTCGTGGTATTGCACCGGGCGAGCCGACCCATTCGTGCTAAGACGTTAAAGCGGGCTCTACCACTGTTAAAAAATTGTTACAAATTGTTAGGTGTCATGATAACGTAATTTCATTAGGTCTGAACTCACAAAGGCGATATATTAATTAATTTTCATCCGAGTAATTAACTGTTACGTAAAATTGCCTTGAACCCGTAATTTCTTCTCGGCCGTCAAGTAGCAAACGAGAGGGACTAACTTAACAATACTGTTAAGCCCTTTTATAGCTTCAGGGTTGAAGTGTGAGGTCCTTAAACCAACGAGGTGTAAATTCAATTTTTCTCTCAAAATTAGTTTTAAAACGTCTTTTTGTGATTGAAGTTAAAAAAATACATTATTTATTACATGCAAAAATTACAAAAATTGCATAACATTTATTTCAAAGGCTGGAACAACAAATGTTTTTAAATTAATGTTATGTAAATCCCTGAATTCCTTGATCCAGCTAAAACATAACTTTAACAGGAATGACTTCCTATCGAGACAAGCGGAATTCCGTCGCTAATCCGCCACTTTGGCAGATGACGCTACAATTTGCTGAAATATTTTGCTAGGGCTTTTTGTATTATACTTAGTAAGAATTTGATTTAATTGTTGCTTACAAAAAAAGAAGTATGACAAGTCGTCATAGAGACAAGTTATCTTTACAAACACGGCACAAATTAAATACAAAAGTAGGCAAGTTATTGTCCTTGACGAGTTACTTGAGAGTTGAGAGTGAAGTGCGAGCTCTAGCTTCTATGACCATTACACAGTTCGACAGGATCGTAAAGTCGCTGCTTGACCGTTGTGAAGGGATTAACTTTTAATGGCTATTTCACTTAAACATTGTTCATTTGAATTTTAGCAAGATTCGTAGAAGTATTAGAAGCTTAGAATATTTTTTCATATAATATTATATTATAGAATAATTCGCATCAAAAATAAAAGGTTTCCTTAGGTGGGTGCAGACATACCTCGAGTACTATAGAATTATTAAAATACATAAAATCGAAGTATAACCTGGAATAAAATATATTTGTTACCAATTGTTTGGTCAGTACACTAATTTGACCAACTTTTATCTTTAGTTAAAACTTTATAATTTTAAATAAAAATCAATTTTACTATCACACACACGCTGTAAATTATATAACGTAGGTATGCAATTAAATTAAATTATTTTTTAATGTAGCGCCTTTGTCATGTCAAAAACATACAAATAAATCTAAAGGATAAAGAACAAAGGAAATAGAGAAGAAATAATTTATTTCTTACATCAAATTACCCAAATTGCTATGCCATTTTACGTAATTGAAATAATTAGAGCGGTGATAACGTTCTCTCCCTTGAATTGAAGATCTCATTATTCCAAAATGGGTTCTTTGATGAATTTTAATGTGATAAATAAAACTTCGTTCACATGTATACATACGTTTTATTCTAATAATACAGTGGTGTAAGTTTAACAGTGGTAGAGCCCGCTTTAACATCTTAGCACGAATGGGTCGGCTCGCCCGGTGCAATACCACGACCACACAGAAGACAGGAGTGAAGCGGGAGCAATTCCGCGTACAGTCCGACGAGTGTGGTGCCGGAGGCCCAACTTTTGTTCCTTTCCCGTTCCATAGTTTTCTTATAAGGAAAGGATTGGATGGGAAAGTGGATTTGACGGTGGAGGAGACGCATAGGAAGGGGAATTATCCTCTTTATATGCGTCTCCTCCTCCGTCGATTTAGGGTAGGCAACGCATCTGCAATTGCGGATGTCTATGGGCAGCGGTCGCTTCGCCATTTCGGCGGATTTTGGTGGCCGCTTGCTCGTTTGCCACCTTATTATATATATAAAAAAAGTTAAATAGTGATTGATCAATAAAAAATTAAATATTGAAAGTAACAAATAACTCTCGCAATGTTTTTCATAAAATTCATCGTTATTGAATTATATTTATATTCATAGATAAAAACTATAAGAACTCATTGCTTATATGGTATTTTTAATTTTGATATTAAAAATAGCTTTCTTAGAATGAAGACATGAGTAGAATATCGACCATTATTATTTAATAATTTTTATTATTATAATATTGAGATAGTAATGTACGTATTTGATTTGCATCAAACTATCGTACTTAATGCTTAAAAATCTGGAAAACTAAAAACCTCCTATTAAAGTAGATGAAATACATTTAAAAAATACATTAACAAATTTGGTTTATCTTCAATGCAATTTAGAATTACGATCTAGAAAATCATAAGCATTTCCTGCATAAAATAATGAATACTCAGTGCCGGGGATAACGAGACAAAACTTGTCAAGTTTTGAGTATGACTTGAATTCAGTTGAGTTTCGCTCTATTGTTGTTGTTTAGTTTGTTTTCTTGTGTTTATGACGCGAGTACTTCGCTCTAACTTTGCACTTGTATTATAACTATGACCTAGAGTAAAAAATAAAATAAAATATTAAAAGAAAATTATGCAGATTTCTTCTGAAAAAAATCTAAACAAAATGTTTGTCTAGTGTAAATGTATAAAATGAGGAACAAAAAATTTCTTGCTCTCTATTCACCAGCACGCTGAAGAACGTCATACCTATTCAGATAAAAAAGCATTTTTATGTCCTTTTTTCGAAAACTAAACATTATCCATTGTTTTGTATTAAAAAGATACAAAGCAAAGCGTAATGTTCGCACATAACTCTATCAAGCATAAAAGCCAACTGTTCCCATTCAAATTTAAATCGTTTGTTGCGATGCGAACACAATACAAGGAGCGCGAGAAAAGAAGGAACGCGCACAATGCAACTGACGCTAATGTTAACGACGTATGAGCGAGAACGTCTAGCGCTACTATTAAACAGAACAACACTAGGCAACGATGCACATTTCTTTTATATTTCTGTTTGTTTATAAAAACTGAGTATTTGTGAATAAAATCTCACTGACAGTACTTACCCTATTGATAAAGATACTTTGCAGACCAACTTCAA
Organism: Papilio memnon; assembly: GCA_003118335.3. Classification (NCBI taxonomy): domain Eukaryota; kingdom Metazoa; phylum Arthropoda; class Insecta; order Lepidoptera; family Papilionidae; genus Papilio; species Papilio memnon. The sequence goes on along the minus strand of LD700006.1, from coordinate 124,791 downwards.
GTATGATAAACTCTGTCAAAGACATAGATTTTTTTTAAATAACTTAAATCTGTCGACCACGGCAGCTAGGCTTTAGTAGATGTTGATGGACGTCATAGTTGATGCACCATAAACCTACACATAACAAGGTATAATTTTTTTTGTAGCAACGATTTAACTAATTTACAAAGTAAAATATATGTATGATTTGTTATGAGAGTTATGTGGAGGACAAAAACCTGTTGCGCCGACCCTACGGGAGTAGAATAAGGAGGATGATGATGATGATGACAAAGTAAAATATATGTGTTTAGTATATTATTACTAGTTTAAACCACAATATTGTGACAAAATGCTAAATAACTTGAGGGATAGCAACTATATTTAAATCTTGCATTCATTCTTCTCTCTAGTGCCGCGCAATCGTACACAACACCTGTGAACCTATTACGCCGATTTATTTCCTATTCAAAATATCATACATTACCAGTAACACGTCCAAATATCTCATTTAAATTTATATTTTTAAGAATAATAAAATGTATATCATTATGCCACAAAATGTTTTGGTTAATGATACTGTGAATTTCCCCTCCAAAATATTTTAACTACGTGTGAAGTAAAAATAGTTATGTCTCTGTTTAATTCAAAGAAATTGAAAAGGCTGGCAATGTTTTTGTAAAAATCGCTAGACTTTCGAAACTCAGATAAAAAAAAACAAAAAGTCACATCAATTATAATTGAGCTTTAAATTTATATTAACTGAAAATTGAAAACATGCATCAAACTTTAATAACTTTGGTCGTCAGCACCCCATAAATCAAGTGCGGGGCTTCATGAATTAATAAAACGATATTGTGACCGATCATTTTATGGAAATTTTTCAATTATACTTTTATAAAAACGACAATACGCGTTGGTTTATTGTTTGAAGGATGCGAAATTCATTAACACAATAAAGCCATTATTCTCTCAGTTACATTCATATTTTGTACATGCTTAAAACACTCATTAATAAAATTCAAAAACTTATACAGAATTCGTCAAGTACTGATCTTTAAATAAGTAAAACACAGCTGAAGTTTACTTAAATCCTATGATACTATCCTTACCATTATTGAGTACAAGAAATTTCCTTATTTAAAAGTTTCGTTTGTCTCCTTTAATAAAAAGAAGCTTTGGAAACATGAACATTCTTCACTCAATAGGTAAATAACTCGAATATCACGCCGGACCGTTAACAAAGACTTCAAAATAATGGAAAAACAAATTGCAAACGAAACCACAAAGGCACCGACGTATGATATTTCACATTCTCTGTTTAATTGCATAATCTCAAATGAAAAACTGAATAAAACGTTGTCCTGTCATTCGTGTATTAGTAGTGAACATTTTACCATTGTTACTATTTCTTTTATAAGCAATTTTTAATTAATTCTCAGTTTACTGTTTTTAATTTATTAAATCGAAAATCCAAAAACTTTCGAACAATCAAATAACTTTGTTCGAATCCTAGCAATAAAATCCTTTTTTTTTTTTTTTTACCGATGGTAATGCTTTATGCATACTGCCGTCTCCCGGGGGAGCGCGGCAGTTATGTGGGATTCTCCTCGCACATGCGAGGCATATGCGAGGCATATGCGAGGCATACCCACCAAACCCCCTCGGTTCCTCCAACGCATATGGTCGGGGTCACGGGAACGCATGCCGCTCTCGTCCGCGACCCCGGCCTGCGTCTGCTGCCTATGGCAGCACCCTAGGTTGGGGGGAGGTCGTCCCTAAGCCTGGACGGCAGATACCCCGGATCTGCCGCCCTACGGCTATAGCAATAAAATCCTAGATCAGCATGATCCAAGCAATTGCTATAAGAGTGGAAGGCCACTTTAATGCAAATTGCGTGGATTTCAAATTATTTAAAAAGTCTAAAAAGAATTAGTTATATTGTGTTTTACCAAATCGAATAAAACGGGATTACTCAACATTTTCAATCAATCAAGCTTTATGTATCATTGCTATATTAAATATTTTAAATATATTTTTCTGTGATAAAATATAAAAAATGTTTATATGTTTACACATTCCTATTTTAATCTAATGAATTATCTTTAAATCTTCATTTACTATTATTAACTAATATCGTCGTCTATTTTATAATACTATCCAGTTATGACGTTGATGACTTTTTGTGTTCTTTTTTCGCTCACCTTGTTGGATGACTTTGATATTCGTAGTCAAGTGAATAAAAATCGTATTTAATAAATATATACACCTTCCTTAAACAAAGTGTTAGTTTGTTGTTTACATAAATTTACTATGTATATGTAAATTTAAAACTGTTTTATTCAATGCGAGTGCAGAGTGAGCGAAACGCTGGCAAAGAATGCACACAATGCTTTTGAGGCTAGTGTTTACTGTGAACGAGGGGGAATAGCTAGGATTTGTATGGTTTAAAACTGTACAGATTGTACGAACTCACTTGCAGACAAAATTAGTGATTACAAATAATAATTGATACCAAAAAGAGCAGTGACTGCATTTCGATTTCTCGGCGATTAAATTAAGTGAGGTTAAAACAGATCTCCAGAATTAGTGTTAGAGTAGCTATTTCTGGTGACTTCGTCCGCTTGTTTATACAGGCTATGTTACTCAGTGATAACTTAGTTTTTTAGTGATGAAAGAATTTTTGAAATTGGCTCATTAGTTTTTGAGTTATTTCAATACAGACTAAAATAAAAAAAAAAACACAAATCTTTCCTCTTTATAACATTAGTATAGATAAGAGAGAGCTGCTTCTAGATGTTTTATATAACGAATGAGCTTGCTTCTTCAAACTTCCTACTCCTCGAATATTTCATCCACCAAATACAGAATGTGTTCCTACTCTTTGTCCACCACTTGCATAATATTTCATAAACACATCGATAATGGTAAAAATATATATTTTGTTTACAAGCGATTAAAAATCCTTATTTTCATTAAAGATTGGATAACTACAGTAAAACACGTTCCTTTCACAAAATCCGGTTTGTAATGAGGTCTTTTGATATTATCTCATGCGATAAAATCTCTGTCTCGGGTAATTAAAACGTTTTAAATTTAATTGTATTAAATAGGTCAATATTTCTCCCGCTGATGGAATTATAAACACGAATATAGATTAAAATATAGAAACCTAAGCAATTAATTTAAAGATCCGAATGTATCTATGATATTACAAAGAATTTCTATATCGAAGTCAACTCATGTATGTTTATGCATTTATAGTCATGTATCTGGTATTGATAAATTACATACAAACAAAAACATGAATGCGTGAAATTGGATTTAAATTCAATTTTGATCTAAACTAATGTCAGAATGTTTGAATATTGTGGTTGAGTGTATAAAATACTAATATACGTTAGAGCGTCGGTGGCTCAGTGGTTTAAGCACTTGACTTGTAATCTACACGTCTTGGGTTCTCAAATCCCGCCGCCATGTACCAATGTGATTTTTGGATTTTTCGAATTTTCATATGTACATAATTTACCAGACGTTCTTACGATGAAGGAAAACATCGTGATGCAACCTGCACATATCGGCGAAGAAATTTAAAGATATGTGTGAAGTCAACCAACCCGCACTTGGCCAGCGTGGTTCACTATGGCCTTGTCACCCCTAACTTTAGGGTAGGCTCCGAGCCCCGCGGTGGGGACGTATAGTGAGCTGGTGATGTGTATAAAATACAGATATAATCATTACATTCAATTTTTAATATAATTTAAGGTATTCAAAATTTAACCTCTCGTTCTTCTTGGAATTAAAAAGGATAAAAGAAAAGCCACAAAGAACGATAACACAATGATAGCAAATCTATAATATCTTTACATTTTTTATTCAATGTAAAGACGGCAAAAAGAATGAAACAGAAGAAAGACTTTTGTAGAAAAAATCTTCTAAAGTAAAATCAAGTCAGGCACTTAAAATAGAAACTTGTAAAAGTCAAAAGTTAACTAAATTGAAGGCGTATGGGCGACTGTCGACAGTAAACAAGCAATAAAAGTCCCGTCTCTCCCTGGAGCTGTTTTTTCTTCACCGTACTTACCAAACGCTCCAACGATATTTGTACACTGTTTAATTTACTTCGCAAGAGACAATGTAAAGTTTTACAAAAATATCTTGGAAGTAAATGTCGCAAGAGTCATTTATATAAATTCATTTAATATGCAAAATTAAATATCCGTTATAATACTCAATTGTTCGTCTTCCAACATGAATAAAATAATAATTCTGTGAGTAGCATAAAAGTGTTTATAATCGTATTAATTTTAACCCGAGTAATTAGACGTTAAGTAAAATTATCCTAAACCCTTAATTTGCCTGCGACCGTCAAGTACCGAAAGAGAGGGACTTACTTTAATCTATTAAACATTTTAATTCGAAGAAAGTGGGTGCTTTTCGTCGAACGAGGTGAAAATTCAAATGTTTTCAGACGCGCCTTTCCCAAATGTTGTAAATTAATTGTTTAAAATATTATTATAATATATTTAATTGATGTATGCAGGACATACCTACATTTGGAGAGAAGTTCTTGCAAATGTTCAAGAAAATTATGATTGTTTTTTTATATGACAAACGCAGATAACCGATTTGCAGTAACACTTTCAATGCCACTTCATGTGCGTTAATCGGTTAGTTATGTTTATTTAGTAGGAAGGTGAGTTCGTCAGTCGGTCAACAGTGTACTAATGACACGAGCAAACAATACAAGTCCCTACAAACACAAAGTCACACTGGTAAATGTAAACACAATGCAACATATAAGGTTAAGCGTATTTATTCGGTTTATAGAAATGCGTCGTATAATGAACTAACATATAATTATTACAACTACAAACTCATCTGGAAATAGCGACATTTGAAATTAAATCAATTCATTCGAAACCATTAATTAACAAAATTAATATTTCAACGAACGGACCATTAAGTAAATAATAATTTAAGATATCGCATGAGAGGAAAATAAACACAGGAAAACTCGATTTGTAGAAAAATCACGATTCAGTTAAATGACTAGAGATAAATAGTTGAAACTAAGGTTTCACCTATGAATAGGTTACAATTATTCCGATATACAGTTACGGTCTCATTAATTTTTCAACGAAAGTACTATGAGCAGGTTCCATTTACTTACCTTCCTTCCTAATCTATCAATTCATTCACCATCACTAACTTCTTGGAAATATTAACTATTCTACATTCAATAATTAAACATACACGGTGATTCTTAACGGACGGATCAACGGTTTTGTGGAGTTAGAGGACCTCAATAGCTATCGTTTAAGCGCAAAGTATGTTGCCCGATTTTCTATAGTTTTGAAGTTATTTAATTTTTGTAAAAATAGTTGAGGGTGACAATCTCTTGAAAATTCCTGTATTTCCTGTTTAATATAGCCCCATAATACAAACTACAGCAATTTTTATATTAACGGTGCGAGTGTTTTTAAATAGCGGGTACATTTTTATTCTCATATTTATTATATTCTAGTACTTATTTATCTAGTATATTTGTTTACTACTTGGCTATCTTATGAATATTACAGTGAAATAAATATAATCTTTCAGTGTCTGTCAGCTCAATCTACTTTATCTAAACTTTGTGTTGTACTGTGCATGTCAATAATGTAACTATTGTTTGATAAAGTACAACAATTATATTATTGTTAATATTACAAACCTGTTGTTCAATAATTAGTTGCCTTTAACATGTCGCAGGTAAAATCTGTTTGTGAGATAGCTTGATCCGTACATAAAATTATATTGACACTTAAAATGTAAATGTTAATTACATCTAAAGTACACGTAGACAGTATTAAATAAATAGATTATATTAATTCAACTCAACTAAACTGTAAAATCTGTCTCCATAAACTGCTTCGGTTTTTCGGTATACAATAATAAATCCAAAAACTCAATGTTAAGTCAAGCAAAATAAAAAAGCTTATAACTAGGTCAATATAACAAATGAGTCTCATCGTGTTTTGATCGGAACTTTGAATAGATATTGATAGATCAGGTTATGAGCGAAGATTCATTTGGAAAAACCGAGATCCTCAATCCGAATTCTGATACAGGTCCCTACTACACGTATCAGAAGTCAGAATGAGGTCCTCGGTTTTTCCAAACGAATCTTCGCTCATAAACGCATCTATAACGATAAAAACAAATACTGAACCAAAGCAAATACTTGTGACGCCGTGACGTCATGCTGCGATATTAAAGTAGATAGCGTGTCATTCGCAAAGTGATTGTACATCGAGCACCATGTTGTTAATTTCGCTTGTGATACTGATAATTTTCGCGTACGGATTTTTTTACGTGTATCTAAAGTTAACATCAGGCATTTGTAAATGTAGTAAGCATTTAGTGGGTAAAGTGGTTATTGTTACTGGGGCAAACAAAGGTATTGGCTTTGAGACAGCGAAAGATCTTGCAGAAAGAGGAGCTCGTGTTATACTGGCCTGCAGGAATGAAAGCAGCGGTACCGCAGCAAGATACAAAATCATCACTGCGACAGGTAACAATGATGTACACTACAGACATTTGAACCTCGCCTCCTTAACTTCGGTCAAGAAATTCGCCGAAGAATTTATTCGAGACGAAAAACGTCTAGACATACTGATCAACAATGCTGGAATTAACGGATCTCGTAACGTACGAACTGAAGACGGACTCCTACTGGGTATGCAGACAAATCATTTCGCACCATTTTTGTTGACGTGCCTTTTAGTTCCTTTGCTCAAATCTTCTGCTCCGAGTCGTATAATTAATGTCTCTTCGATGGCCCATATGCGAGCAACTCTCGATATTGATAATCTCAACATGGAAAAAGAAACCGAGGAAACATTCAGAAAAGGTCAAGTGTATGCTGTCTCTAAGCTTTGTAACATTCTATTTACTGTCGAACTAAGCAAAAGATTAAAAGGGACTAAGGTAACAACTAACAGTCTTCATCCAGGCGTAGTCGATACAGACATTTTAGATGAAACGGATTTCAAATACGTACAACTAATAAAACCATTAGTGAAACATTTGTTTAAGTATCCATGGGAAGGTTCACAAACCACTATATACCTCGCAGTGTCACCAGATGTGGAGGATGTGAGCGGTAAATACTTTAGGGATTGTAAAATGGTGGACTTGAGCTCGGAGCAAGCACGAGATGTTGAACTGGCTCGGAAACTTTGGGACATGTCGGAGGAACTTATTAACTTCAAATCAAATTTGTAATGTAATATAATAGTATAAGTATTTATAACCGTAAAATAATATATTGTTAATAAAGATATCTTACAATAAACTGGACAACATGAATCAAAACAAAACCCACGACTTGTAGTCACCTATATGTAGCCTAGACTAGTTTGACATATCCACATGTCAAGCAAATTCGCCGCGTACTATTGAAGATTATATTTATTTACGAGCTGTCGCCCGCAAACTTCGTTAGCGTGGAATTAAAAAAAAAATGGTCGTCTATAACATTCCCGTGCGCATCTACTTTTACCAGCTACCTTCCAGTCAAAGTGCCGTACAAATCGGTCCACCCGTTCCAGAGATAGCGGTCCGGTCGCCATTTTGACAGCGAAGCGTCGCGGAATGAAAAAAAAAGTGGCCTATAATATGCCCGTCTATGTCAGCTGAGCTCTAGTGAAAGTCCGGTCGAAATCGGCCCAGTCGCTTCGGTGAATACCCGGAACAAACGCGGCTTGCGGACAGACAGACAGACAATGTTTTTTTAAATGCGATTTTCGTTATCAGCAACGCAAATACATCATCTTCCTGAAATCTGGAATTTTTCCTTTGATATTACAAGCAGACACTCCAATTTTATTATATGTATAGATAGAAGAAAGTGTTGATATTTATGACGAAAATGTTCGCTATATTTTATTTGAATTTCTTTGGCTGACAACCGACCTTATCTTTCTTATATTATATCTTATCCTTCTTGAAAATAGACGTGTTGTGGAGTAACACATTATGTAGAGAATTTCTCATTACAAAACACGACTTCAGAAACTTATAAAATGTTGCTTTATTGTGTGTCGTTAAAGTAGATATAAAATCGGTAGAGATAGGGTATAGTTGAAGCTCAAGCAGATCAGAGTCCTTCACCTTCATTCAGGTAACGAAACAGGTTATTTGTTTACCACTCACTAAATGTTTGGATAAAGAACTACTGTCCATAGAGACCTGGAGGCGAGAGACATGAAAATGTGTTGTCTACCTATAATAGATAGACGAAAAGATGTACAAAAAAAATGTTTTCCTCTCTCTGTATTTATTGTACATAAAACAATCTAAATGATAATCACGTCTGAGGCGATCATTACGCCGTATGAACCGAATCAATCATTCGTTGAAAATGCTAATTCGACTCCGTATTTTCCTTTCGTAAATACATTGAAGGAAAATAAAACCGTCTACACGTTCAATCACTCAACGTAGCTCTCTGTTATCTTTAAATCATTCGGGAGAAACGAAAACAAATATGTATGTACAAGTATCGCGTCCCTTGTATTTACAGCTCGCAATCAATCGCAGTTCGATTTGTGCCTTCAAACATTGCCAGCAAACATCTTACAATGTTAAACCAACATCAAGTTATATATTTTAATTATTGATGGATGCACAATAAACATACAGTTGATTTATGCTGGGTTTCTGAAGTTTCGATTTATTTTATCTTTACCCAGTGATTCATTAGTGTTAAGTAACTTAGGTTAATTTACAATGTAGTAAAACTCAAGTTACGTAGTTCGGAACCTCATTTTATGAATTTATCGAACCATAAGTACTATCGAAAGGTTAAAAGTAGCTCGGAAACCGCCCATTAGTGGTTAGTTTTTTTTTATTAAATACAATAGAATATTACATAATGAAATAGACAAACTTGACAAATGTACTACAAATAAGGTAGTATATTTAGTTTACCTTACTGTTACCTCAAAATATAAGTAATTTCAATATTTTATTTTTAGGTTCTTTAGAAAAAATTACGTTTTCTCTTAAAACGATTTTAGACAATAGAGTAAAATTACCTCCTCGGCATAAGCTAAAGTGCGTACTAATTTAAGTAAACGTTAATAAAATGTTAATTAAATACACTAAATGGTTTTAAAGCCCTCAGAATAGCAGTAAATCGCATTAAATTTGAATTTATTTAATGAGAGGTTTTCACAAGTACTGAGGTGTCGGTTTTCTTTACGCCTCTGTAATTATTTATACATTTATTCATCGCTTCGGAGTAGCGTAGGTCAGAACATAACAATATTTTCTTAGTGACCAAATGCTATCTCAACAAAATATTTTTATTTATTTTTGAAGAAAACTATGAAGTCTTTCGACTAACATCAGGTAATTTCCGGTGATTTATAACATTTTCTTGTAGGCGTGGTACTCGGGTATTTCAAAAACAATATTGAATTGACGTACACCGAGTACGAGGCCGCGTGCGCACCCTAACGCAACTCAAATCGAACTGACACTGACAGTTTCACAAGATGGCCGCCCTACCAGTGCTCGGTGTTCGTGATAGGCATAGAGTAAGCCTTCAAGTATTACAAAATGTGATATAACTTTTGTAAAAATGTTGTGTGATAACAAATTCTAGATTAAAAGATTCACTTATTTATTAAATTAAAGTTAATTAATATTAGGTATGGTAATATAAAAATTGTTTTCTAAATAGCAATTTTATTAGTCGTGGAATATGTAGCTTTGACTCCTTGGTGATCATTATTTAGAAGCAATGTGTGCAATCAGGTTTTCAACAAAACATTCTTTTATCTAACCAGACAATCATTTGGAATGAACACAATCTTTTAGCAACATAAAATAATTATTTCTCTTAGTTGAATTATATTTCTGTTTCTTCTATATTTGATTACACTGTTTATATTTATATTTGAAGGCCAAACTTTTTTGTAAAAAGGACTATTTAGTGTTATTCTGTGTCTGAGACTTACAACAAGAACGTTTAGATATAATATGAATATACTGATGTAGAATGTAGATTAAACCTTAGCTTGTTATAAACCAATTCGTAAATTATGCAATATCATTGCTAAGTGAGTAAGCCATGGCTTTATGTTATCGAAAAATATTTGCGGCAAATTTATAAGACACTTTTAAGAGTTCAAATCCATAGTGCACTTTACATCCTATTCCCCGTTGCGGAAAGTATTCTATCCCTGGCAGCAATACCACGGCTTTGCCTTCGACAAGCGAGAATTATACGACCTCCGCCGACTGCCAAATGTATTGTGGCTTGAAAAACACATCGACGATGCTCGTTCTAATGGTAACTGTAACAAAGGATTTAAAGCTAGAAATGCTCTTAAAGAAATATTTTACAACGTAATACACTCAAACTTCTTGTAGTGATTAGATAAACACATTTTTACAAACTGACTTAAATATGATAGATTTGTACAAAAGTAACTTTTCGTAACCATTATACACGTCACAATCGCCAACCTGTTTGCAAATAAAAAGGGTTAACATTCTCTTTCAGTATTTAATAAAAAGAGCAGCTATTTTCAAGTTATCATTTAATGTTACCTAAGTGTACATACCACTGCCACATGTCACCCCTTGCACTTAGCGTCAACACTTAGCTTATGACACTAAATTCCTTAATTTGTTTAATCACTTTAAGATTGTTTTTCTTTATAAAATGTTCTCGTGATTTTGTAATTATATACAACATTTGTTTTTATTACCAAACTAGTTTTATTCGAATTTATATATAGCTTATCCTAATGCTAATGTTAAGCAAATGGTTGAAATAATCACCAAAAATAAATGCAATGTATAATAAGATATTTCTTGTTTTATTAGCATGCTAGTTTTACTCAAATTATAAATAAGCAGAACTGATGCAAAATCAGACTTGTTAGATAACATGTACTTTTGTCTTACTTATGATATGAAACAATTTATTTTTATTTTGTTGATAATATGTCAAAAATATTTATCTCACTAATTTGGAAGAAAAAACGAAGGCAAGTAAGTAACTTGTAAATAATTTTAATACAACATTTAATAAATACACTCATCGTGCATAAAAAAATCCTTTTAATATATTTTACGTCAGGAAGTCCAATTTGAGAACGTGGTCGATTTATTAAATTTATTCCTTTAAATTTCGAAGAATTTACTATTCTATTCCCAGGTACATTAAGATTAATACATTAAGGTTGCAAAGTTGAATGTTATTTTTTACCCCATTATATTGAAGTGACAGCTGCAGAGACCTTTGTTTGGTTGCACTTCCTGGACTCAGACTTACACCTCACCTTATAGAGATTTCTTATTGTTAATTGCATAATATATAGGTGCTAGAGGGATTTAATATGAGTGCAAAGAAGCCAGATTAAAACCATCATATTATATCATAACGATCCCTTTATGCCATCTTTTGTCACATTTTCCGACTTCTATTGTTATGTTAGGTAATACGTGAATGCTGAAATTCCTTTTTAATATGGCTATAAACAGTTTCTGAATTCTTTGAATTTAAAACGGTAAAGCGTATAACTAATTGCATATTAACATCAAAAGCGTTGCCTCTTCGATTAGATGCTTGAACTCGTTAAAGAAATCAATTTGTGCCGTTGTGTCCTATCACGCAGGCTTCTTGTTATGTGTAAATCGGATGAAAGACGAAAACAAACACAGGCGCAATCGCTAAGAGACAGTTCACCTTCAATCCTTTTAAAGTACTTTGCAAACAAATTTTAAAGGAATGCTAAATTTTAAACCGAAGCCTCGATATATTTAAATCCATAATATAAAAATAATGGTCATGAAATGTGCTACCTGCAAACATTGCATTATGAGACCCTGAAAGGTCATTTCTAAAACAAAATTAAAAGCATTTTTTTTGTTTATATCAATTAAAATGTATCCAATCACCTACTATAATTTCCCACTTTAAAAAAATACTCGATTTGCATAAAAACAAACTGCGCTATGAGGACATTGGCTCTTCAGTATGATATATACATTCACTACAATCAGTTCTGTAGTTTAAAAAAATCTGAGCAGTCATGTATATCGAATATTACTTTGTATTCAATTTGATTCTAATAATTTTTGTTTTGATTCTTTGGACGTACTGCAAACTATCAGTAGGAATTTGCAAATGCAAGAATAATTTAGTTGGGAAGGTCGCAGTGGTTACGGGCGGTTGCACGGGCATCGGGTTCGAAACAGCAAAGGATCTCGCAGAAAGAGGTGCCAGAGTTATTATAACTGACATCGACGACAAACGAGGAATCAATGCTAAGAATGAGATCATTGCAGCAACAGCAAATAACGACATCCTGTATCACCACTTGGATCTTGCTACTTTTAAATCTATAAAGAAATTTGCATTAGAAATCATTACCCAAGAGAGACGTCTGGATATTCTTATCAACAATGCTGGTGTATTCGGCTCAGAAAATGTTAAAACTGAAGACGGCTTGCTGCTTGGAATGCAGGTGAATTACTTTGGACCATTTCTTTTAACTATTCTCCTGCTACCCTTACTAAAATTATCTAAACCTAGTCGTATAATCAACGTTTCATCGATGATAAGCTATTTCGGTACAATAGATCTACAAAATCTTAATATGGAAAAGGAGACTCCTCACACATATAAAAGAGGAAAAGTTTATGCAAATTCAAAACTTTGTTTAAACCTTATAACACATGAATTAGGAAGAAGGTTGAAAGGCACCGGAGTAACTGCTAATTGTTTACACCCTGGAGTATCCTTAACTGAAATGTCGGGAAATACCAATATAGCACTGATAGCGTATTCTCTGCCATGGTTGAAGCTGTTTTGGAAAACAAAGTGGGAAGCGGCACAAACAAGCATATACTTGGCAGTGTCGCCAGAAGTTGCCGACGTGACTGGAAAATATTTCCGAGATTGCCGTGAATCGAGTATATTTAGCAGAATGATAACAGACGCGGAATTAGCACAAAAACTGTGGATACTAACTGAGGCACTTGTTGGGTTGTGAATTGTGATTTTTTTTAAAGTGTTAGAGAAATCGACATTATATGTATTTTTTAATGTTATTTTAATAGTCATGTCTTTAAGTTTAAATTTAGATTTCATTAAAATTTTACACACATTACCTTCTTCCAAATCGTTTAAAAGTATTTCCTGTCGTTAAAAATATTGCCTATACTGTCCCTTTATCACTATCAACCTACATATATAAATTGAGTACTACATTTATGGTTTTAGCTCGTCTCCAAGTTGTACAAAAAAAAGTTTTTTTTTTATAACAGTTTTAAGATTTTTTTTTATATTTCAGTTATAAATAATTTATAGAGATATAATTGTTATAATATTGTTTTCAAACAACGCTCAAGTCAAAGTCCACCAATGCACGCTAAGAAAGAAACAATAAAAGTAATGCAGAATTAAATTTGCTTTTAATTATTCAAAACTAGGTGATGCGCGCGACTTCGTTCACGCGGATTTAGAAAACATACGAACTATGTAAAACAAAAAGCTACGTATCCCTCGGGAACCTGACATTTCGGCATGAATCGTATCCCATGTGTGACTCCAGACTTGATTTTATATCTGTGCCAAATTTCAATAAGATAATATGTTGAACCGTTCCAGAATTATAGAGTAAACATAAAAAAACTATATTATTGCATCCCACTGGAACCATAACTATTTCTGAGATTAAAAGTGGCCTATCTGTCCTTCCAGACTATCCTCGACATCGATGCCAAATTTCATGGAGATCCGTTCAGCCGTTTATGCTACAAACTCTAACAAACATCCATCCATCCATCCATCCATCTAAACTTTCACATTTATAATATTAGTAAGATTGACAATCATATTTTACGAATTTAATATCATATTGTATTAATCATTATGTGAATAAAATAAATTTATGACTTTGTTAATATGTGGAGTCTAAAAATAAATATCTCGCTCATAAATATTTTAATTTTAGATACTATAACTTCTTTTAAAACGAATTATACATGACCTCAGTCACTTTCCGCAGGAATGATTTTTAAAGCGGTGAGTAACATATTTTTATTTCAATTTATTCCAAACTAGGTGTCCCTCCGACTTCGGCCGCGCGTTATTGTTCTACATCTCTGACAATTTTCACTAAGATTCGTTTAGCCATTTAGGAGATACGAAGTAACAAACACCCATCCATTTAAACTTTGCATTTATAATAATGGTAAAATTACCTAAAATTTCTTAGGAGCATTTAGGGTTATAAGCAAGGTAATATTTCCACATTTTATGGAAATGCTTCTCTTTTGATTAGTAAGACGCAAATTTTAAAAGAAGTACTTGCTTGTACTTTAGTACTATATAACAAGGAAATGCTCTTGACTTCGTTTGTCGGGAGAAAACTATATTTAACGGGCTTTTGTAGCAAACTTTTCTCTCTCAATCTCAAACGATTCTCTATCGATTTGCATAAAAAAAGAAGGTGAGGGGACGAACTTCATGGAGGTGTCCATCTGCATGTATGTCCCATAAATACCACTAGGTCAGTAGTATCATATGTGTGAAAAGCAAGCAAAAACGGGAAATGTATAGTGCCGCATAAAGCAAGTTTATCATTAACATCTTTGATTAAAATCCATCTGAAGCAATGATCTGCTGACGTCAGGTCACGAATATTTTTTATAATTATTGTCATAAAATCATATTTCAATATGGTCACCATGGCCAGAGATGGAAAAATGGTACAGTTATTGAAGTCTCGCTCGGCTTCAATATTTCGACAAGAGCTCTATCCTACTCTATCATCACATCACACAGTACATCCATGCACACACACTATTACCCTGACATTCAATTGACGTTTTTTAGTTCATAAAATTGCCGGGTGCCAAAACATTATGCACCACTATATTGTTCGCAATATCATATTTAATCAATGAGTCTAAAAAGTCAACCGAGCATGACATCGACACACATACATTTTTGCAATATCTACCTGAATCATGAATTTAAAATAACTGACTCGAATGTTTTTATTATAGTTAACTACAAACTGTTTCGTTGGCATGAATCAGAAGTCAAGCGGAAAATGCATGTAGCGATGATCACCAGCAGTTGACAGCTAACTGCCTTCGCGGAAACATGTTACTATTGTTATTCCTTGTTTATTTATTTGTTAATTTCGTTATATTAATAGTAATATGGGTGTACTGCAGACTGACTCTCGGCTTATGTAAATGTAGTAGACATTTAGTAGGCAAAGTGGTTATTGTGACTGGAGGCAACGCAGGTATCGGATATGAAACGGCAAAAGACTTAGCAGATAGAGGTGCCCGTGTTATAATCGCCTGTAGGAACGAGGGACGCGGCACATCTGCCAGAGACAAGATCATCAAGGCAACTGGTAACAACGATGTTCATTACCGAAATCTAGATTTGGCATCTCTAACATCTGTCAAAAAATTTGCCGATGATTTTTTAAAAACAGAAACACGTCTGGACATACTTATCAACAATGCTGGAGTATTTGCATCGGATAATGTTAAAACCGAAGACGGATTATTATTAGGAACGCAAGTGAATCATTTCGGACCGTTTCTCTTGACATCTTTGCTATTACCGCTACTAAAATCGTCTGCACCAAGTCGTGTTGTTAACGTATCTTCAATAGCACACGGAAAATGTGAATTGGATCTACAAAATTTAAATGCTGAAAAAGAAAACGAGAAGACATATCAAAAGATAAATTTGTATGGAATGTCGAAGCTTTGCAACATTCTTATGGCAGTTGAATTTAGCCGTCGACTTAAAGGAACAGGAGTGACTGCAAATAGTTTACACCCAGGCTTAGTAATAACAGATATACTTTACGATATTAATATTTTCGGTTTTCAATTGATATTACCACTGGTGAAACTTTATGCAAAGTCTGCATGGGAAGGCGCACAAACGTCCGTATATCTGGCAGTTTCACCTGAGGTCAATGAAATATCGGGTAAATATTTTGAGGATTGTCGCGTTAAGAAAACTGTGAAGAGAAAAGGATATGATCTCGAGTTAGCACATAAACTTTGGGAATTGTCAGAGAAATATGTAGGTCTTAAATCAGATTAATATTGTATCTGAACATTGTTCACATTATTCTTCAAACTAATTTACATTTATTAAATTTATAATGAGGTTTATAATAAAAACATTAATATAAGAAACAAAAAGCGATAAACATAAAATTAGCTAAATCAATTACACAGCAATTCTTTGTATAATAGTTAAATATTTCATATTAAATTGCTTTCAATTGTGAATGCATTAAAAAATCCAACGCCTTGGAATATAACTTATATGTTTTTTTTAATTCAGAACAAATAAAATAAATTTTAAAAACTCGAATTTTTAAATGTCGATAAAATATTTACTTAATAAGGTAAATCAGGTTAATTGAATATATATTTTTTTGTAACCATAGACAGTATTTTTTTTCTATGTTTTTAGACATATATTAATAAAAAATTTATTTTTTAAATGTAATTGGCGTTTTCTTTCATATACAATCATACATATACGTGATGTTAAGTCACACAATGGTTATTGTATTTTATAACCTTGACTACACTGATTTTAATTAACATCGATTACAATTACTAGAATAACATCCGTGACAGTTGACCACATCATATTAACCCGATCACATTGTGACTACAGTTCTAGAATATGATCAGAATTAATATGATATCAATATGAAAATAATAATTGTAGTTTATTTTGTCATCATGTAGGTTAATCACTAGTTAATTTCACTGTGAGTCTGTAAAAATATTAATGTTTCTTTATAAATTGTATTTATCTTTGATTGTATGAAGTTATAATTTATAAATTACGATTTTTTCAATTAACGAGAATTTATTAACAAATAATTGGGCGTTCAATTTTTAATTTGTTGTACACATGTTACATTTTACAATATTAATTATTTATCGTGTTATTTTGCATAATCCATGTGCGTCTTTTTCCTTATACGGTTAAAACATTGATGTCAATAACTACGTAAATAGACTATTATTGACGTAATTGCATATTACCTCTAGATTATTTATATCATCATATTCTTTTAGATTTTGAGGCTAAAAAACAACAATTTAAGTTAATCCGAAGTCAGTGGTGACTACCGCTACCACATATTCATTACGTGCCTTCGCAACAAAGTTTGTGTTTTTTTATCAATCGCTGCTATCACTTATGCCATGTTCGTACGAGGCTAGTAATTTAGTCGAGTACCGAGTTTAGTAACTAAACGTGTCTGTACCACAAACATTTAGTCGAGTGGATTAGTAAATAACTTAGACGAGAGTATTTTAGCTAGCTAAATAACATGCGAAATATATTTTCAGTTCGATGATTACAACTATAATACAATAACACATGCAAAAATTGTTAAATAATAAACATACATATAAACCCCCACGATATTGTTCAGTTCGTGCCATCACAGGATGGTCGAAGGGGCGCATTTGTCCGGTCCAGGAAGTGAAATTGTGAGTCTGGTCGAAGGGACGATGTTGTCCGGTTATGCGGAAAACATACATTCTTAAAGTTTATTGGTTTAACGAACATTCGTTTTTTTTTAAATAATCAATTATTAAAGTTAAGCCAACTATTTGTATTAAGAAGTAAATAAAACAGAAAATAAATATTTGCCTTCTTAACGGATTTATTCCGTTGGGAGATAGTAGTGAGATCCAAATTGTGCTGCTTCGGGAGCTATGCTTAGAAATCTTTTAAAGATTCAATTACTCGTTTGAAAGAAACCTTTTTCCCTTTAAAGTAACCCGTTAGTTGTAAAATATTCTTTTGAACTCCAGTAATTGAATTTCTTTGATAAACCAACAACTTTGACTTTGCTCAAAGCTATAACTCTCAATAAGTTTTCATATAGAATACAAACGGATCACAGAGCACGTGGGCACCGGTGTAATTTCAATTCGAAATTAAATTCTTTGTTGCTTCCTCACCGGTTCCCTTGCGAACATTGTCTGAACATTTCTTAGCGTACAAAATAATGTAAATTTTGATTTACATTAACACGGGTCGTGAACAAACAAACAAATATACATTTAAAACCTTTAATGAAACTTAATAAGCATAAAACACATTATCACTTTGTTAACACAGTATTTATTATTGTTAAATAACTAGTTACGATGCAAAGGTAAGAAATTAATTAAATAAATAACAGCTAGTAGACCTTGCACTCCACGATTCATACCTAAAACTGCATATTACACAACGATTCAAGTTGTAACGAACATAACATGTTTAATAAAAAATACAACAAAACTGTATCATATGAAATGGTAGAAGCTTAACTTCTAAGCTTAAGATAAGGTATCATAAATCACTTTGATGTTGGCTTAGAATCTTGTCTTTTGTGTTCCAAACTTTGGACGCTATGAAATATTGCCAAAAGTTACATAAACATCTCTTAAAGTGTTCTGTTGAAAATATATAACGCAATGGACTTGGACAGCGTGCTAGACGAAGATGCAACTTCAAGGCTTAGCGAACAATTTATAAATACAAATAACAACCACATGAAATTCGAGGCATAGCAGAAACTGACGATGTCGTTTTCATTGTCATGTTAACTCATATTTTACAACAAGAGCTGACATTCGATAAATTATAGCGAAGATAAATTTAAAGAACATTATATTTTACATGTCAATTTAATTAACATAAAAGATTATCTTCAAAAAAAAAAAACTTGAACTTAAGGAAAAATACACCAGATATCCTCCGAAAAAAAAGTATTTTTTTGGCGCAATAAATAATTTAACAAATGGAAGGTGTTGATTGAAGGCTGTTCCGCGCGGCGACATTCACAGACCCAGAAATGTTGAAAGGGTAATAAATGGATGAATAAAATGTAAAATGTCTTCCTATAACATGATACCTTATAAGAATAAATGTTTTATGAAATGAAAAAGACATTCTGTATCGTGCAATTACGTTTATAGTTGTTAAGAATGCGGCAATTCCAGCATATATGCTTCAGTAAAATAAAAGCGCTCAGTTTGACAATGGCGTGTGTAAGTGCATGAAGATGTAACAAATGGAAGCCATTGAGACAATATTCTATTTCAATGAAGATATCAAACCTAAATTAAACTGTTACATTATATGTTTTATCAGAATATTTATATAGTATAATACTATGCTTTTTAAATGTATACAAGATTTTCGAATAAATAGAGCAGGTATAGTTGACACTTCACATGATCATCACTGTAATAACGTCTATTGATAGCCTCAAAACCACATGTCAATATAATTAATTGTATTAAAATATATATATATACTAGCTGTTGCCCGCGACTTCGTCCGCGCACTATTAAAACAAAAACAAAACACTCGAAATCATCATC
>LD700006.1:89585-102233 GCA_003118335.3 Papilio memnon | reverse complement strand
TGCCACGAATAGAAACATACCCCCAGCGACAAGGAAACTACTATTGTCGTCGGAATACCCCGCCGCCATATTCCCCTGCGACATATATAATATTTTATTTTGTATAATAACACTGCTTAGTTTATATTATAACATAATATGGAGCTTATCATAATTTTGTAAAATGCTTTATTACATGTTAATACAAGCACACGAGGTGGCGGACTAAACTTTACAATGGATACCGTTAGTACCTTTCAGAGAAAGTACCAGTGAAAATATTTTGTTCACTATGCCTCGTCTATATATTTTTAATTGTCTTTGGTAAAATCCTAAAATATTATGCTTATTAAAGTTTTCTCTCTTTGACATAGCGCAACACATACTCTTTGTTTTTCAAAAGACTAATCATGTCAATTTGACGATTAGTAGTTTCGTCAAGATGTGAAAATTTATCGTTTGTTCGCTCAATATGAATGATTCTTATCTACATTCGTGCTTCTGGAATTCTTTACATTTCGCTGAAGATTTTTCGTTGTTCACCTCGTATCAGAATTCTCATAAATTTTTCGTATTGCTGATTGCCTTACATGTCAGTGCGTTGGTTATGTTCTACGCCAATGTATTATTCTGTAGGGACGTGGACATACTGCTGAATCAAACGGATGAATGCATAAAAGTTATTAAAATCAAACTAAAATCCATCCAGTCTGATCATAAGAAGTTGACGAATATTAAAAAACGAACGGAAGAGCAAACAGAGACTTGTCGCAAATGTGAACAAATGATTACAATGCTGCGTACTGCTTGTGTAAATAATTTTAGAAACATATCAGAAATGAACAGCGAAAACTAAAGTACTAAAACTTAGACATCTAACTTTATCTTTTGGCTGGATAGAGATGAAATCGAAAAATAGTACAAACCAATACGGTTTTTTTAATCAACTAGCAATTATCACAATATTCACCTGAGTTTCTTCGCAGGTGAGTTTTTAATAGTTTTAAAGTTATTTTTTCGCTTGGTTGAGTGGAAATCATCATCATCATCTTCCTCCTTATCCTACTCCCGTAGAGTCGGCGCAACAGTATTTTGTCCTCCACATAACTCTATCATACGTCATCTCAGTCATCACTCCCTTCTTGATCATGTCACCTTTCACGCAATCCATCCATCTCTTTCTAGTTCTCTACGTTCTCCTTGTTACATGCGATTCATCCCTCCTCATAACATGCCCATACCATGCTAACCTTTTACTCCTTACCTTCTCTACCACTGGGGCTACTCTCAAACTTCCTCTAATATACTTATTTCGTATCTTATCCAATCGTGTTACCCCACACATCCATCTTAACATGCGCATTTCTGCTACATGTATTCTCCTTTCATCCGTGCCTTTTACTGCCCAACATTCGGATCCATACATCATGACAGGTCTTACGACGGCGTTGTTAATTTTCCCCTGCACTTTAAGGGGAATTTGAGGGTCGCATATTACTCCTGTGACCTGTCGCCATTTCATCCATCCCGCTTTTATTCTATTTGTCACGTCACGGTCAATATCGCCGTCGCTTTGGATTAATGAGCCGAGGTACCGGAAGTCGGAGCAAACTGGAAGATAAGCGCCATCTAAGGCAATAACTTCAAGAAATATTTATAAGGTTGTTAACAATTTTCAGAGTGTTCAATGCTTTCCTTATTTGTACGGATAAAACTCAGGGAATGATCCTATCCTTGATTTACCATTTATCGCAATACCTTTCTTACGATTTATCCAATGACCCGTCATTTTTGACTAAGGATCCAAAGAAAGTTAGCGTTATGTATTACAATTGATATCAAAAGATTTCTTCGAATTAGTATAAAAAGGTTCTTTCAAACCGTTTCTTATTTATCTAATTAACACTTTTTACTAGATATTTCGTTTATCACGCTCAGCATCTTTGATGTAAAGGATGAATTGTAGTATTAAATTATTGTCAATTTGGACTTCTGATTCATTTTAGAACTATACAAAATTTCTATTTCTTTCATAGAATTTTTTTTTCAGGTAATCGTTTCTCATCCGTTACTGGCATAGCCTCAAATTGTTTTTCCTCTACCAATTGCATTACCATTGCCATTGCCATTTTGCATGTGTTGATTTACTATGTTTTTCTTAGTATTTTTTAAAAGGTACCTTATATATTAAATACTTCATAAACAATTATAAAGTAGTTTCTTTTTGAAGTAAAAAAATAATGACATTCTAAAAGCTGTTTACACGCCATCTTATGTGCAAAATTATGAAATTGAGTGAGCTCAATCAAGTTGGAAAAGGCCATTCTTTTTGTAATTCTACACCTTAAACATGTTACAGTTTGTCTAAATAAAGTTGATTAGTTTGATTAATCAAGCATATAAACTATAAAATAAAAATTGTATGAAGGTAAATGCCGTACATAATAGACGGCCATCATAGTAACGAATATAAGCTCATAGCGAACAATTTCGAACTATCGATATTCGGTTTAAACATAAAAAATATCGAACCAAAATTATTATTTACATATTAATTAAATTAAGGGACAGTTCTAGTAGTGAATATAGTGATAGCGATGACTATAATGTTAACGAATTCCACTTAGATTATGCTGGAACGTATTGGTAATCATTTTTTTATATATCCATAAGGTATGAATCTATCGATTCAACTTCTATGAGAGTAAAAATCGAAAAGATTAATACCTGATTTTACTCAACCCATCTCTACAAAATTGTCAAATGAATTGTCAAACTAATCATCTTTTTTTAGAGAAACTATAATCCTAAATAATTCAGTCATTGGCTGCTAACATAATAATAATATTGTCAATAAATTGTAGTCTATCGTAGATAGAACATTTATCGACATAGAGTATAAATAATTAACGATACGATATAAAGTTCAAAAGTAAGTTCAACGCTTACTTTGCTCCGAATGAAGTATGCGTAAAGTTCAACGAATTCCGCGACATGGGAGGAGGCATTAGTTTAAGTTAAGCAATTAAGAAGAGCGTAAGCGAAGAGATTGGATGCAGGGAAGTTCTTGTTTTCCGTTCCTAAAACTATCTTCATTACACTATCTCCGCATCCGAGCGGGCCGGGACGCCGGGCGATGCGCCGGGCCTGAGCTGCTATGTTTCGTAACCGCGCATATGAACACACACGAGTAGTATTTCGCCGGCGGATAACAGCGCGGTTGGACAGCCTCCAACCGTTTCCGGCCAGATTAACTTTTTATTCAATCCAAACCGCATTAAAACTCTCGCGACCGACAAAATGTTGATTAAATTCAAACAGCGAAATGAGGTTTATTTTACACACGTGCCTAGCTTACATCCAAGTTGTGGTATTGCTTATGTTACTTAATTTTGTTTAAAGCATGAAATATTAATGTTACAAAATATAGTATTATAATATTTTCACAGAACCAGAAATACCTACTCAGTACTACCTACAAGTTTGTCAATAAGAAGTTGCTAAATCAAATGCTAATATGTTGTCTTAATACTTAAATTATTCTTCCGAAAATTAACACAAAGTCGCTGCAATTTAATAGATAACAATGAAATGCCAAGATCATTTTGTCTTATGTCACGTGTATTTGTATCGATGTCACGTGGTCATTTGTCTAATTGACTCCATAAGTAAAGGTCAACATTAAAAAACAAATTATGTTTTTATCGGCTTTATTTCACACAATCATCACACACATTATTCTCACTTACATACCTATCGTATACCTATTTGTTAATTTTATACAAAGCTTTTGTTTTAACTTAACGCAAACACTTAACTATATTTAATAACTACACAATTTTATGGTGACATAAATGAACTTTACGGTGTGACCTTAATGTCGGCAGAACAATTAACAAATCAAAGTTAAAACTAAAACTCAACATAAAACTAACAAACGAAGCCAAATTTAAATTCAACAATAATGTAACAGTCAAACTTAACAACAAATCAATGCTTAAAATTATTTAACATTAACAACTTAATAAATTAACAACACAACCATTAAGCTTTTGGTACCGTAAATTTCCACTCCCGAAAATCTGTACAAAAACGTGATCCTTTTTATTCCCTTTGAAAATAAAAGATATATCGATATATTTCGTTAGTAGAAACCCACGGTTAAACAATAAAAATTAACGAACAGTTTGTAACTACCTTACCCCCTTGGTTAATTTTCTTAATCACTGTAAATGCTTAATCATTTCTACAGATATATTAAGAATACTATTTGATCTTATAAACTATGATTGAATTCATTTCGTATAATGTCATTCAGTATAATACCTTGTGTACTTGAAGTATTAAAAAAATGGAGGAGAAAATAGTTACAATATTAAACTATAGCTATTATGAATTATCCTGTGCATAACTCGAAGTTCACGAACGATTTAATTTCAACAACTACTAATGTAATTAACAAATAATGTTGAAACAATGCAATATTAACTTAATGTTTACTCTAATTACACTTGTCAATTTCAATCTGGTTTATAAAGTTTGAATTGGTTATTCTGGACAAAATTAAATTAATAATTGGAAATGTCGAATGTAATATTGATATTTTTACAGAATTCTAAAAGAAGGAGTTTAATCTAATCTGTACAATTAATATGAGTAAACTTGTATGAGTGTGCACACGATATTCATATAACAAGCATCCCATTAAGATTCTGAACAAAACCCTAACAGAAGGCGAAACAAACAAAAGCATAGAAGATATTCAGGCACTTCGTGAGATTAAGGCACGATGTGATCGGTGCGAAATGTTAGCAAATGTTTATGGAGTAACTTAGAACTTTCTTATTTGTATCGCAGAGAAAGAGCCCCAACTAATTGTGCTGGAGTGCTTATTTAAGTTATCAGAAACAATCGGTTTAAGTACAACAAAACAGAAACTTAACTTCGAGTCAATAAAGTTAACATTAACAATGCCCGCTAACGAATTATTCGATTGCGACCTAATTCGTTTAGTAACAAAACAAAAAATCAACTTTTAACAGCAACGTTGTTACGGTCCGTCTATTGTATAGACGCTAACTGTGTATGTGCTAACAATCAAACTTAATTAACAAGAAGCAAAAACATCAACTGATTGCTTTAACATTGTATCTTGTCAACGGAAAAAATAACCAAACAAAAATTCAACTATTTAAAAAAAAGAACTTCAACTGTTTCGTGAATATGACAGCGATAAAAACGAAAGTTTGAATTTACAAGAATAAAGAGAAAATAATCAAAACAAGAATATTTACAAACAAACAAAAACTTAAAGTGAAATGAATTAACTGTCAATAATAACAAAGTCTCGTATATAAACTTAAACAAAATTAATACCAGACCAGCTGATGATGAGTTTGTGTACGAAACTAGTTTAACAAAATCAAATAAACAATTTTAATCAATTATTAAGATCAAGTTATAAATTGAAGATAATTTTGGTGTACCTAGTTGATATCCAATTAGAAGGAATGGTATCTTTAAAACAATTTTGTGAGCCAAGATATTATCCTAATTATACCGAGATTTATATTCCAATTTACTTTGACATAATTGATTAAACATTAAAATAGCGTAAATATACTGAGAGATCGTAACTGAAATTCAACAATTTCAAACAAAAAAATTAACTGGCAAAACATAAACAACTGAAAGTAATTTCAATTAAGTAAACAAGTCAATGATACAAACTTAACATAAGCTTTGGAAAAACTAAAAACAATATACAAACTTTCGTTACACTCAACTCAGATTACCAACAAAGGCTTTACCATAATTTAATTTAAAAAAAAAACTAGAACGGGATGCAAGTAACTATAACAAAATTACATCCAACTCGGAACAAGCGTAACAAGATTAAACGAGAACGTGAAAGGTAACTCAAGAACTTTTAACAAACAACGCCGTACATTAAGCCACTCTTGATCGAAAATTGAAGAATGTTTAAGTCGTGAAAGCATTGAACAATTATTGACAACGTACTTTAGAAGTAAACGTATTCTTCATTTGACATACTTCTATTCCTACCAAATGATACACTAAGCGATATTAAAAATCATGAACACATTTAGGTCACTAATTGACTCCCTATTCCTAAAATAGATGAACACAAACCCTAAACTAGCTTAGCCTACAGTATCTACACTATCTTTGGGGTTATCTAGAAGAAATATTGTCCCAAATACCTTTTATTGGAGCTTCTTCGTAGATGAAATGAGTAAATGTAAGCACTTCACGCATATTATAGCTGAATCACTGATCATTTACTATTCAACAAGGAATAGTCTTCGCAGTGTAATTCTCCGATTTCAACCATGTTCAGTAACTGGAGGAAGAAAATTCGTTAATTATATAAACATACAAATTACAAGGCAAACTGAAGTAGAACAAAAGTTGAAGTGTGTACAACACTAGTTAAATTTAACTTACCCATAAACATTAGAGAAGGATTTCGACGTTCGGGAAATAGTATCTTTTGAAAATGTTTTTCACAGTCCCGCTTTCTCTTTGCTTAAACATTAATTAACTTCACTCGAAACTAGAACTTTTTAATTGACAACTATTAACGAGTACAGTAAAGTTTGTACGTGAGTTGTAATTTAAGTTTCCCAAAGCTCAACGGGGGACCCGAGCCGGTCCCCCGTTGATGTTCACTGGAGCTGTGTTATTTCGAAAGTGATGGTGTACGGGACTTTGCCCGCTTATATATGGGTCCCGAATTCCCTCCAGGGCTCACCGTGGGAGCGCGGGCGCACGTGTGGACTCCAAATCGTTGCGTAAAGCGAACACAATAGTTCCCTTTTCTTTGTCCTATCGACCCCTTGAACGTCTTGCCTTCTATCTGTATTTACCTTTACTTGCGCTAGGGGAGAAATCTCGCCCGGTGGGAACATGCGCAATCCTAACTGAACTTTAATTGTACTATGCGATAATCGCTTGATATTCTAAAGAGGGTCGATAAGTCGCAACGACTTTCACACGGTTAAGAAATTATTCATGAATATTACCGTTATTTTTATTATCTACGTCTTTATGTATGATGCAACATAACATACTTCGAAACTTTTGCTTTTAAAACATCGTTTTTAAAACTAGGCAAAACCGTAGAAGTTCTTTGTGTGTATTTTAAAATCTTTCAACATAATTTTCAAAATTGAGTGTACACGTGTTTTTCTTTATCTGTTTTTTTTTTGTTTATAAAACTGTAAATTAATTTGGTTTTCATTATAGCATTGGCTAACTCATACAAATGATTTTAATATAATTAAAATATTTTAAAACAATTGAAATCCAAAAGTTATAAGGTAGTAGTGTAAATACGCAATGCGTTCAGAAGCCAAAAGAGGCTGTAACATAAAACTATACGCGCGGTACTTAGAACTCATTAATTTGCAAACGTTCAAAGGCTAACTCGACCGCTACCCGATTGACTCGCCCCAAGTGTTTTCCACAAGAACAAAAGATCCTTTCATTGATACCCCGAGAACGTGCTCCCCTTAAAATAATGAGGTCTTTAATTTACTAAGGTAAAAAGTAAATACTCGCCTTACAGTGACCCCTTCCGTACTTAGACGTACGCAGCAGTGAATTGCTCGCACTTACCGACTTGCATATGCAGGACTTCTGATATGTGCTTGACATTTTATAGCGCGTGGACATTTATGACGCATTAAATTAAAAAAATAGATGTGAGCTTTCATAATTAAAAAAAAACATAACTTAGATTTTATATTTTTACGCAGTTGTAACGATCGCTCGTTAACTATAATTACTCAAACGAATTTATAACTTATCATTATTTAAAATACTTGATAATTATAATATTATTTTCTTAATAATCATAATAAAAAGTTTTAGATGTATAAATAAATCTTTGAAAAATGTATATTCTTGATGTGCCCTATTCCACTATTGAGGACGGATAAAGGCAATTACTAATAACTAAACTAAAATTGCTAATACCTAATTAATTTAGGATGATAATCACCACGACTTTGGCTGCAATTTCACAACAAGAAAATCCCTGCAAAATCTTACAAAATAATGTAGATGCTTGCTCAGCGAAACATCTGCCTTCACCTGCCAACAACACGGATAGCTCTTAAGTAACTATTTAATAAAGTATCCGCAAATCGATACAAAACCTGCACAGAACTACGCTGCATAGAATTTTCTTACGCTTCCACAAACACGAATAACTCACTAGCAAAGTGTTTGCATACTTTCTACCATCTTATTTATAAAGTACTCGTAGCTTTTGATTTCTAAAAACAGACGTAAAACAATTACTTAGATACATAGTTACAGATAAATACAGACTTCAAAATTACCGCAGCATCAATAAAAAAAACAGAATCGATTGCTCTCTTAAAGTTAGATCAGCCTTTGTAATAGATATTTCTATTCTTGTACATATTTAATTTGAAACAAAAGTGCCTAGAGATCGATTGGTTATTACATTTTTATCAGATCATTTGGTTTGCCAGCTCTTAATACATAATGATACCCATGCTTGAGGTAAAACACCGGGACACCTGACCGTTTAATTGCATCTGACTTCACTTAATTTGTATTAAGCTTCCAAAAGTTAAGGAAACATCGTTTCTGCGTTCTATATTATAATGTCAAACCCAATATATGCAATTTCAGTAAGCATAGACCCACAGAGTATTTAACTCTTTAGCCCATAGTCTAAACAATACAGATATGAAATTAACGAGCGATTCTCAACAGAGTCAACTATTTGCTTATAGTTATAGAAGCGTTTAAGCTTCCATTAACATTGCACAGCTGTTACTGTTACACTGTAATAATGGTAATCGCCTAAGTTCTGTATTCGGCGAATGTTACCGATTCTCGTGGTGTGAGCTTGCCTGAGAGATTATGATTCAATTTAATGTTACATTGTTATGTTGTAAAAAATTAAAAATAAGAATAGAATACAACATAATATTTTAACAGTTAAAGTTTGTAACAAACTTTTAAATAAATTATCTTCATTTGCTGCAGAATTTTTGTTGCCTTCTCGATCTAAACTGAAATTTACTACAAAACCAGATTGTTACATTTTTTTTATACCGTGACAAATCCAAAGGCAATGGGTAAACCAAAAGAGCATAACAAGAAAAAATTTCATCACGATGTTTGAAGCAAAATAAAATTAAACTTTACACGTAAAAGTTTTCTCAGATTTCTTTCCTTTATCTAAGGAAGTTACGGACGTTAGCAAAAATTCAATCTGCCACGGTTAACGCCATTAAACTGGAAAACTGTTTTAAAATCTTGAATTGTTTTTAAACTCAAATTATATTAGCATTTTATGCACAATAGTACAATAAAATAATTGCATAATTAAATGCTTAACTCTAGTACTGGCTTAATGATATTAAAGCAAACGCAAGCTTGCATTTTGCTCCAGTTCAGCGCAGCACTACCATTTATTTTCATTTCAGATTATTCCGGTTCAGACTGGTATGAGAGTTGTATCACTGTTAGCATTATACCCTAATTTATTTATTTTGAACAGCTGGTATCATCAAGTTACTCTAATCCGCTGTCCGGACATTACTATATTGCAAATCGTTCAAAACAACTTTTCAAAGCTTATTTGAACCAAAACCAAACCAAAATAGTTACGACGAGTTAGACTATTACGTTTTAGTCAAATCCAAATCAAGGTACAAAATAAATCAGGTAGAGTCAACAAAAAATATTACCAAGCTGTTAAACAGTAATAACTTTTTAGTCGTGACTAATTAAATTCTTGATTAAAAAAAATGTATTTCAGTAGTAGAATCTGTTGAATTCCTTCTCGATCTGCTCACTAAATCTTAGTATACTTTTTGTTATTTAAAATAATGAGGAATATTTTTGTATAATTCATACATTGTATCGCAATGTATAAGCTGGTAATCAATGTTTATTCCTCAGCCAGTTAGCCCAGTTACCCGAGATCCGCAAGGCAATCGCGGCGGCCGCGCGCGGGGCGTATTTGCCCGACTCCATTGGGAATTATTCCCGGCCGTTTCGCTCCACGCTATCCCATCCGGAGCGGGGATTGCAATTGTCTTGCTTTTCGTATAATTTTATCTTGATAAGATTGTTAGCACTATCGTTAATTCCCCTTTGACTGCTCTCCGTTTTGTTTTGTTAGGGTTTAGCGTACAGTAAATGTTTTCCACATAATATGTTATTTTGTAAGTTGATATTAAATTACTTTCTTTAAAGGTACATTACTGATTTTGATTTCAGGATGATCTTCATTATTATCTTAAATGAAAGATGGAATATGTCTAAATAAGAATGAGTTGGAAAGTTTGGTACAAACGAATTTGTACTCTATCTTACAGTGCAGTTGCGAACATGTATAAATTGGTATAAATTTTGTTCCCTTTTCCAATCTGAAATGACGACGTAAAAATGAAAACCTGTATTTGCTGAGTAAATCACACCGCCTTAAGGGCACAAAGGTATAATGAAATTGCGTATGTATGAGTTAGTCTTTGACCCGGAATAAAAAATACGTAAACGCGTTCTAAGATTCGAGGGTGAAAATTCCGCAGCAAATTTCATTCAGAAGTAACGTGGGGACCGGAAATCCTGTGTATTTTTAATGAATAAAATTTTAAAGAAACACTACTCATTCTTAACTCTGTGGCTGATAATAAAATACATTTCCTTTTACAAAGGACCTCTTACGTATTGATATAACATCACGTGTAACAATCGGTGCGCCGGTAACTTAGTGGTTTAAACACTTGACTTGTAATCTACAGGTCTTGGGTTCGAATCCCGCCGCCATGTACCAATGAGATTTTCGATTATTCGAATTTCATATGTACTTAATTTACCCGACGTTCGTACGGTGAAGGAAAATATCGTGATGCAACCTGCACATATCGGCGAAGATATTCAAAGATATGTGTGAAGTCAACCAACCCGCACTCGGCCAGCGTGGTTGACTATGGCCTACTCACCCTTACGTAGGGTAGGCTCCGAGCCTCTCAGTGGGGACGTATAGTGAGCTGGTGATGATGATGATGACGTGTAACAATAACCACATTTATACTAAGATTTGTAATAAAAATATTTAGTTTTCGAAAACTTCATTGCTTTCAATACTGTTATCGTTTAGGAAATCAACTGCTAAAACATTACATTTAACTTCATTCAATATTTTAATAGAGCTGATATTCTTTCAGTAAAAATATAATTTTACCTTCTCGCACAATTAGTTGAACGTTCATAAGCGGCAGTATAAATGATTATTAGAATCCTACAACTGGCAATAATGCGGGAGAAAGAAAATTAATTCATTGGTAGCTGACGGGAAATTTATGCGATGTACAAGATAAAATATTTCATGCTATTTAGTAGAGACGACATAAAGAATAATTTATTAATGTAACGAATTAATAATAATGAGACGGTTTCGTTATTAATAAGAGTACTTATATTGAGGTAAATTATCTGCTATACGTGGTACATGAAATTAATATTATCACGATTTTTTTTATATTACATTTGCAGGATGTATTTAAATAATCTTACGTTGTTAGCTAAATATTTCAATTAAGTATTGATTGCCCTAGTTATTCAAAATGTACCAGAAGATTTTTATTTTGGTTTTATAAATACGAAATAAAGTAGTTTTAAAAATTCAAATATTTAGCCAAGTCGATATATTTTTTCCTCAAATTGACATTTTTGCTTTAACCTCCTATTTTTAATTTGAAATCCATGAAAATGTTAGTTTAAATAAAACTAAATTCATTAACGTTTAATCTTTAATATTAAAGTCTATGTTTAGTAGTTGCGTGCTTTGACACAGTTTAAACTTGTAAAGCCATGTACTTAAACTTCGTGCCTGTCGTAGCAATCGCGCACATCAACGTGAAAGAAAAAAAAATCGCTGGAGTATTCCAAAAATTCCGCAGTGTTCGTATAACAGGTACTAGAAAAGGAGTAAGATACAGAGGCCCAGTGATGTCTGTATGCGAATTTATTCCGTTTCATATTGATGTTAACATATACGGAGCTAGTGTTATTTCAACATCTATACATATAATAAAATTGGAGTGTCTGTTTGTAATATCAAGAGAAAGAAGGTAGCTGACATAGACGGGCATATTACAGGCTACTTTTTTATCTTAATATTGCGTGGACGAAGTCGCGGGCAACAGCTGGTCTATACTAATATGGATAATAATGGATTTTTGTATGTATTGAAATAACTTAAAAGCTAACTCAAAAAGCTACGTTATCAGTGAGTAACTTAGGCTACATTATTTACAATTTTTTAATTCCACGCGGACGAAGTCACGAACAACGGCTACTATATTATGGCATACGCCGGCATATTCTGAGCTCTTGATCTTCGTAAGATGGTACATGCACATAGAATTATCCGACTACACGACCTGTGTCGTAGCCGATAAGTCTTAGTCAACTCGGATTCTCTGTGGGAAATGTTCGTATGCTTCGTGGAGTACAATGGGCAACACATATCTCAATTTTCACGGTACATACGCTATGCTATTGTATTAAATCAGTTTTATTTATTTATTATTGAAAAATATACAAAAATCACAATTTAAACATATAAACAAACATAGCCCCGCAAAACCATAT
>LD700006.1:65539-78063 GCA_003118335.3 Papilio memnon | reverse complement strand
GATAAAAAAAGAATTTTCAAAATCGGTCCACCGGGGCCGGAGCTATCGCGTAACACACATAAAAAATAATAATAAAAAAAAAACATACAGATGACTTGAGTACCTCCTTCTTTTGGGAAGTCGGTCAAAAAGCATCGTACATGTGCTATTGTTCTGCTAAAATTCTTTATTTCAAACCTCGTAATATTAAGTCAATCATCAACATAACAGAGGCCAATCTGGTAGAAGGATTATTTTATTGGCAAACGTTTTTTGTTTGTTGATCTATTATTCATGAATATTTCAAGAAAAAGTATATGTTTCTTACAATTTATCACTTGTTAACCATAAAAACATTAAAATCATATATCATAAATACTATTCTATAGTAATGGATTCTATCAATAATTTATCATTTGTGTATTGATGGCGATCTCATTTATTGACTTTCATCGAATTAGTCGTCCCATGCTCTAATAACGTGACAATAGTACATACAAATTAATCACACAACATAATATTGCTCGAGCAAATATCAATCAAGATGAAATACAATATGCATGTTCAATGTACTGCAAATAATGATCATATTTGATTGACAAGACTAATTCAATGAACAATTACCTTTGGATACAATACTGGTATTATTACTGGAACAGCCTAGAAATAATAATTAATGTAATAGAGATATACTGTACTTTGCTTCATATAGATTGGTCTGTGATCTATTATATCACACCGTTTAAGACTAATTTATTTTGTAATTCACATAAAGCCAAGCTAAAATAAATAACTTTAGGCGTCATTTGCACTAAGCGGATACAAAACCGGATGGCGGCGTCCGCGACACAGACATCGCGCTGTTTATCTATTATACACTAATCTTACTCTTCTAGTATTATAAATGCGAAAGTTTAGATGAATAGATGGATGTTTGTTAGAGTTTGTAGCCTAAACTGCTGGACAGATCTGGATGCAATTTGGCATAGATGTAAAGGATAATCTGGAAGAACACATAGGCCCGGAGAAGGGGAGTAAAAACTTAACGCTTAAGGAGACATGGTTGTGTTCCGTACGGAGATTCCATTCCCCCCCTTTTTTAGCGATGTTGGCAACCACCGTGGGGTTTTAGTCGGTGCGAGTCCGACATATTCCGACTCTAGGCCCCAATGAGTCGGAATTTGCGTAGGCATATCCCCACGTAAAAAAAATGCTACTCACTTTTGTTTTTTTTTTATTCAGATTTTTTAAACGGAGTCGCGGGCGAAAGCTAGTAATAACATAATTTTATAAAGAGGAAAGATTTGGATTTTTGGATTTTTGTATGTATTGAAATAACTCAAAAACTACTTGGCAGATTTCAAAAATTCTTTTACCATTAAAAAGCTACGTTATCAGTGAGTAACATAGGCTATATTTTTTACTATTTTTTAATTCCACGTGGACGAAGTCGCTAGCAACAGCTAGTAGACTACATTTTCACAACGATGATTGCATAGGTAAATCTTTGGAATGCTTAAGAATTGGTCAGTGATTTTCCAGTCTAATTAACTTACTGCCACACACACACTTCACTTACTAAATCTACATGAAAGCTGTTAATTAGTTTACATTTTGAAGCTCGAAGTAGAGTATGTCTGAATATTAAGGATTGCTTGTCTGGAATAATTTGTCTGGAAAGTAGAGACTATCAAATGTTTATCCGACTTCCAACTTAGAAATAAATCATAAGCCAGACGGGTATGTTAAAGTGAGCCGTAGTTGTGAAAATTAAAAGGTGAATTATTTATAGTGGCCGTCGCCCCTTCATTTGACATTACGCGATCAAGGGCACATAGCTCCAAATTAAAAAGTTCTCTTTATTTCAAGTGGCTCAGGCTAAAGTTTAATTTCATCACTTCAATAACTTTCGTTATTTGAACTTTCATTCAATACTCTTAAAGACAGAAAAAAATATTTCTTTTGATGATTAATTTTCAATGAATCCTTTTTATGAAGTTACGTGAGTAAAATCGTTTGTTTTAAATACATTTATTAATTTACTTATCTGACGTGATTTATTAATTTTATTTGATTAACTCATTGTCAACGTTGTGTCGTAGTTTTTCAAAGAAAAAGTACATATTTAGCATTGCTACTAAATAACGAATGGTTCCAGGTACTGATGTTCCTGTAAAGTGGAACAATTCCTTCGCGAATAGAATATAACAAAATGTACATGTAGCTACAAAAGCTCCATTCTCCTCGGTAATTAATGAGCTCGATATAACAGTGCTGTTCAAACGGAATGTAAGTACAGTCGCGCACATTAATCTATTATTGTTGATTATAACTAGCCGTACGTGAAATTTAAATACCTGTCTATTTTTTAAACTACAATTTAACCAGTAAATATGAGCATCAATAGTGATAGACAATTTATTTATAAAGTATGATTGTAACATTTTATATATTAATTTATACAGGTACTCCAATGTTACCTATAGCCTTGCGTCTATTATTTTTACAATAGCAGATAATATAATATAAACCTTAAACCAATGAATTTTGATCTCACATTCATCTTGTTATTGTTAACTTCATCTAAATATTGCCGTACGGAAATGTTCCTAACACTTACGATGGTCATTGTACATAGCACGTGCGCGAGTGGGCCCACCGGTGAGTTTTGTTAAGAGTTCGCGAGTCGTGAGGTCGTGAGCGAGCCGGCACAGCAGCGCCGCTCCTCAATTATTCACACACACACACTCGCTTTCTGGTCCCCGTTCTTTTCATGCAGGACAAAAGCGGATTCAGGTCGCGGGAACAACGGAAAGATTGCAAAGGACGTAATAGCGTGTAGGTAAAGACGTGAGGTGAGCTTTTAATATTAACCGCTCAACGAGGCCGACTTTATTACGCGGCACCGTCACATGCAAACCTTAGCGATTTACTACACGATAGTATCTATTTTGTGTGTAATGTGACTTTTTTTTCCTTTATGCCTTGCATACCTCAGTTATAAAACAATGCGAATTGTTTATTGCCTCACAAATTTCTTCTTTAAGCTCACATGGCACGTGCTGGTACGTTTTAAAATTAAATAGCGCTTTTAAGAGAAACACTCGCTTGTAACTAGTCATTTTCGAAAAATCTGAAAAACAATATATGTACTGACTTTTTTCTTCTTTCTTAGCATTTTTCTTAAAATAACCGTTTTACATTACTTTTACGAAAATGTTTTTTTCGCCAATCTCAATAGAAATGGTCATCTGCATATTAAAGATAATTTCAATATAAAACAAATTGAGTTAAATCTCTTTTAAATATAAGATGTACATCGTAACTTAAAATGCAAAAACACGAGAAAGTTGGATAGTTTAATTTAAAACAAGATCCGCAGTCTAGGCAAGAGCAGACACGAAAGTTAAACAAAAACGACGTGGATCCGTCATAAAGTGGCCCGTTTCACCCCGAGGGGGTTCCCCTTCCGTGCGAAACTGTTTATGTAAATCAGAATGAAAATCTTGTCGGCTCCTCCATCTGTTATAGACACTGTACGAAGTAACGCGAGGGTCCTTTTCAAACATACCCTTATGCGAAGACACGATTGAACGTAGGTTTTTTTATAGCTCGGATACAGTAATCTAGTTCAGGTGTGCTCGCAGAAATCCTTTCAAATCTGAGGTCGAATACGTTATCCGATTTTATTGTATATTGAGACGCACTACCTTTGATATATTTTTCCTCTTACCCTGATATCATTCTGATGCTTCCGCCCTTTAAACTATTCGGGAGGCAATTTCGTAACAGCGGCGTCGATTCTCTTATTTGCGATGCGATTGTGACGCTGAGAGCTTACGAAGTGCGACATATCAAATATTAAACATTTGTGTGAGAAAATTCTATCGTAGATCGGCTGATTTTAGAAAACATTACCAAGTTTTCAGAATTTAACTATTATAATACTCGAGGCATTTTGATAATGAGATACTCGTAATTATAATTTGAGAACATGAAGCGGCTGCGAATTATAAATAAAAAATGTTAAGACCTTAACTGGTACTGGTGGTACAGTAATTGGAATAAAGTGGATAGGCTCGTTAAGCTCATTACAGCTTTCTTCATTTAATAACTTTATTTTTTTAATAATATCATACTCTTATACCACATTTATCTAGATAATCTTCACGAATAAAATTTTATAAGAGCAAAGTTAACATCAACTAATTTAGATTTAGAATAATTTATAAAAATAAACCTCAAAAAAGTAAGTATTCATGAGCAGGTATTCTAAGCCAATGACAACATTTGTGTTTAACGTTAGGTAAATGAAAAAAATAATTCGTAATAATTTCGTAATAAACACAAAAGTGTTCTTTAAAATGTAATAAGCAAAGTTTTAATTGTAACAAAATCATGCACATTTCGCAGACAGGCACCTTACGAATCTAATCCGCATTGCCACCGAGGAACGCAATTAAACGCCTTTCGGAGTGCGCTTCCAGGAGCTTTTATTTATCTGTTTGTATGTAGGTACATTTTAATCCGACAGATAAAGTGATACTTATAATTTTAATAATCACATAAATAAAGGTATTGTTGCAAGATGAAGAGCACTAGGTAAGGCTGTATGTAAGGGTGTATCACCTAAAACGTGAGATATGATTTAGAATGTTTTATTTACTCGTCTACCTAAGTGTTATCAACTGTCCAAATGTGAAATGATAAATTGTGGAAAATCTATTACATGTTTACAATTTTTTTACAAAAATGGTATACATTCCTATCCATCGAACCAATTTATTATAATAATTAAAATTTAATTAAACTTTAAAACCAAATAATACAACATAGCTTTCAAATAACATAATAGTACCTTTTAAATAACTGAGCAACCGTTCCGTTTCTATGTTCAAAGATTACTTTCTCTGTTGCTTTGTCTGTTTATAGCATATTTATAACAAAGGGTTTGTAGATATTTCCATAGGATGCGTCCGAGTGTCGTCACAGCTACCGTGGGAAAGAGGTAAGGTGCTTGCCGCTCGCTCGCAATTTGCTTTTATTCACCGTCCGCCGGTAGACGGTGGAATTGCGCGATTTCGGTGCAGCAGTTTGAACGAGCAAAAAGACTACCACTAGGGTTACTACGGCTACAATGCGGGCGCAAGATTACATTGCACTGTACCGAATAGATTGCCGGCTTTGAATAGATGATTATTTTGTTTCAAAGCTCTCATCGAAGTAAGTAAACGAAATGCATTTGCAAGATTTACTTAATATTTGCTATTCCAAATGTTTTCTAACGAGTATTTGTTCTTACAGTTCGAGTGAATTCGAGTTCTATCTTTTTTATATTTGTTCTTTGACGTAATTAAATAGTTCTCTTTGAGATAAAAGTGAATTGATTTTTTCAAGACTTATCGATCAATAATTCTTGTAACGAAAACATACTTTATCGTTCGAAATTTTAAGTGAAGGTTTGTTAACATTTATTACCTATTTTTTATATTTTTGGAAGCTAAACAACACAACTGCACGATAGTTTAATTTAACTTGATATAATTGTAGATTCAGTTTTTACAGACAAATAGATAATTCCCTAATATGAAATAAATAACCAAATATTATCCAACAACTACATATTTAAAACGTAATTTACATTTCCTCTTCACAAGGGACATGTAGATTTGTAACACATTATTATGTGCATATCTTTCAGTTCACCTTTCTAACTGTACGAATAAAATATAACGACGGACTGCCTAGATTTACATCTACTCAGTAAATTTTCAGGTACAAACAAATGAATTGGGGGGCTTTAAATTCTACGGAGATTTCGGAGATCAATAATCGCAATTTATTTAAAAAACATAATATGTATTGTTCACGTATGTAAATAAATGTTACTAAAGTTCAATAGCATTCTAATATGTAAAGACACAACTAAATTATGTAGCGTATACACCAATAAGATTTTAATTCATACACAAAACTAATGCTTTTAATGCGATTAAACAATCCATTTACGGATAACATTTTTAAAAACACTGGAATAAATGGTTGTTGGATTATTGGAAGGATCGGATGTATCTGACATTTTGCTGTTTGAATTATTCGTATGTTTAAAAATAAAACAAAATCTTAATTTAATGGAACTATATTTCAGTATTTTTGTAGACACGAATGCAAAAACTAAAACATCTCCCGAAGAAGCTTTGCCCCCGATATGAAAAATAAAGCACGACTATTTTTTCCCTTTCGAAATTGGAATTTCTTCAACGACATTCCTTGTCAGCAGTTATCCGGCGCAAGGGATGGATTCTTAGCGATATTTAATATTTAAACGTACCTACATTGTTAACAATGATAAATGGATCTTAGGTTGTACGCAAGTACCCAATTATTGGCATACTTAAAAAGATTTTTTACATTGATTCATTTTATAAGCTGACCCAGTCAAAGCTGCAGATTATTTAAAATCTCGGATAGATTTTATAAAGCTATACTTTGAGTATTAGTAATTTTACGCCTTAAAGTTATAAAAATAGAATCCAATCTCTTCAAACAGAAATTCAATCACTATATCATAGCGGTTACGATGTTAGTGTGTTATTCTGTCATAAAAAGGGGATTCGGAAATTAGATTGAGCAATTTTGATGTGTACTATCAAACTATATTCTATAAGAAATCGATACTCGCACAACTATGTGTTTGATATAACTCGTATTTTAGAAGATAAAAATGTAGAGTGCAGACAGTTGTTTTATAAGTAAGCTCCAACATTTGTGTTAAATAACATTCTTACAAACGTGGGCAGAAAGAAATACTATATTCCGAATAAAAGAATATGCGCAGATAAAAGTTTAAGATAAGGCAGGATAAAACTCCCATATCGTATCTGTAACGAAACTCGATTACATCTTAAAAATTTAACATGAATTTAAAATTCCAATATTGGGAATTTGTGAGGACAATATTACCATAATGTATGCGTGTATTAGACGATGTGCCGTATTGAAAACGAATTCGTCGTCATCTTGAGATCGTTATTGTAAAGGCATTATCTGGGATCCGGTCTCCGAGGACAGAATATAAATGTCGGGGAGCGGTGGCGGCAGGAGCTTACAGCAATATGTCAACGGCACCAGTTGTTTCTATGTAGATCTGCGGCAAGCCCGCCGCGCCTCCCGCCCAACGAATAATATATCGACCTACTTTGCACCTTATTAATTTTATGCAACATTTTTACGAAAGAAGTTATGCGCATTTTCAATTTCATTTCGAATTTAAATCCAATTTATGGTATCGAATACACTTACATTTAATTTTACTCATATTGAATTTTCATGTAGATAGGAAGCCCGATTGTAATGGAAATGTTTCTTTTTATTTTTAGCTTCATTGTTTTAACAAGATTGAACTTTGTGTAATCATTATCTATTGTTTATTATTTGTACGTGGAATCTCTCGTCGATGTACGTGCTTAAATTTGTATAATTAAATTCCTTTAAACCACAACAGAAGATTAAGAAGAGAAATACATCCATTTTAACTCGTCTGTCCATTAATACGGAATAGTGGGTAAAATGATAAAAATATTGACTTATGTAATTAGGAGTAAGGTGTAATGTACAGTCAAGGAATCTGTCGGTGTTCCGCCGTTAAAGCTATAGTTGCTTAAAGGTTTCGTGTGCATTAAGACGACGCGCAACAATAACCAATAGGACGTAGTTTTTAAATGTGTCTGTACGAAAAAAGATATGCAGCTAATTGCTTTTTATTATCCTGTCCTTTGCGCAACTCATTGCTACCTAATTGGTCATATGTAAGAAGCGGCAGATTTTGTCTTGTTGACAGAAACAAGGCAAAATTTCTGTAAGTGGAACACCGCGGTATTCCGCGACTGTACATATAAATGTATGTGAAAAATTAATACCACATTACGATTTTACTCAAATTTATATACAGATATATAGTGGTGAATTGTGAGTGGGTGCCGCGTGCCGCCCGTATGCCCGCACTCGCAATAACAACTTCACACGGATATTTGTCTCGCTACATCTATTGATTTTACAAATGAAACAACTGATGCTAGTACAACGAATACGAGTCACTGACATTTAAACATGTACTTTATTGAAAGGTTTACTTTGTAACGAATGCTTGAATCTGGCAACTTCGGTCACCAATTTCTGTGCAGCATCATGTTAACAAGTTGTGAAACGCAATAGGTTATATTGTTAATGAATATAAAATTATTGGTATTCATTTATCATTTAAGGCAAAGATATGTTTTAAAATACTCACTTTTTTTGTTCTCTGTTGCTGTTTACTTTTAAAGTATAAATATAAACTTTAAATGTTATTTTGTTTCCTTTACATCGAGGTATTCGATTTTTTTTTGTTGTCACAGCCACATTGCCTAAGTCTACACTGGTTCACATTTTAGATATTGATTCTATTGTACGCAGGAATCAATGAAGCGAGACCTCGTATATCCGAACCGTGATACGAACGCATCCGTCCAATATTATCGCTGATCAATAACGATTATTTACATTCATTAAGATATATTACCAAAAAGATGTGCTAATAAAAAATGAGGAGTACAAGCAAAATTTGTTGTGACAGACGCTTCGTCGGTGTGACTTACCGGCATTTACTTCTGAATGTATAATAGCGTTACTTGTCAAAAGAAGTATCATATTAGTCAATTGTGTTCTCGAGCATGTTTCCACCAAAGAGCGGGCGCACGTTTTGACTAAACAATCGCACAACTGCTGTGCGATTGTCGATTGTTTTGCAGCCAATTCAACTGTTTAGTTGCCCAACTAAAAACCGAGTAGTGTGCGCACCTCCAAATAAGCTCATACGAATCAAAGCGAGACAAAACAGTTGTGCGATAGTTTAGTCAAAGGTGCTCAAGCGTAGTACTTGTCAATATTCGCCGCCCTACCTGTGCGGCGACGTTTTAACAAGTATCAATCATGATTTAGTGTTGAATCTGCGCTAGCGGGACACGAGACACGTGACACATGCGGGGTCGCGTGCCCGTGCCTCCGCCAGACACGAGCACAGGCATACGAACCACTCGTGTTAATGGCTCAGCGCTTAATGACTCCCCTATCACTTTATCATCGGCAACAACTCAGGGTTGTGATATTGCAATCACTATTTTTAATACATGTTTATTGATGGACATTTGCTAACAAATTATTCCCATAACGAATCTGAATATAATAGTCCGTTGACACTAACCAACTATGCACTAACATAATATTTTTATTGTTTTAATCAATTTGTTGTTAGTTGGTACATCTAAATATTTGGCCACTAAACGTGTTACAATTAAAAACTATTTTAAGTGATACTCAAAAATGTAGATTAATTTAATATCTATCATTACTTTGGAATTAAGAAGGATTAGAATGTTCCATTCTTGACTAGCATACAATTTTAAATTTGATATACCAATCCAGATTTTTCTCTTTCGCAACAAACATTATCCTATCTTATTGTTCCTAATGTAGATAACATCCAAGCTTAGCGTTTGCCATGTCAGAAATAAATCGAGCACACAAGTTCCGGAATCTGTAACCAGACCACGTAGTCTTGATATGATTATTAGACGGCTGAGATATTCCTCAGTAGGGAGGATGTTCGTAAGACATCAAGATGTATTCCACGCATACGTCACTTCTACTAATATGTCCAAGTTGTGTGCAGATTAAATCAGAGATATAACTTCGCTTAGAACATTGTTCAATAGCTTACACCTCTACGTTATCATATATATGTATGTAGATATCAATATGACGTCCAATTGGACGTTGTAGGATCGTAGTTCATTATCTAAAGGCTTCCCAGCTAACAGTTACATTTCAGTAATGCATTTCAATTTATTTATATGCTAATTTTCTGACTGCAAGACTATTTATGTAGCAAAAGATAAATTTAATACCATATAATACGAGTTAACGCTTCTGACAACCCTACAGAATTGTCTCGAACAGAAACGACGTGAAAACATCGGTGAACCACAACACACGTTACCGAGACAACTGTGATCAAGCCTGCTAAGATTATAAACAAGAGCGAGTTAAATTTAACACGCGTCGTGTTCTCGCGCTCCCGGTTTTGTTGATTAATTACTGTTGAATTTAAAGACAGAGAACGTAAATTACACAATAGATAGTGAATTACAGCAATCATTCTAATTAAATCGTACAAAAGCGTCTCTCTTAACAATTATAGTTAAATTAATGGATCTTTTAATCATCTCATGTTATTAACCTTTAGTCTTTAACTAATAGAATCCTCCTAGTTTAAAACAACACTATTATGTAGCATAAAGCATTTTAAGTAATTTCTGTGATGCTGTAGATAATCAAAAGACCCTATGTTATAATCTGACAACCTTTATATAAAAAAATTCCAGCATTCAATTATATTATTATTATAAATGGACTCAAACCAAGGTCGTCAAGTAAAAACGAGAATCTTCAAATAAAAAACCCTTAAACTCTCGCAATAAAGAATCGGCATTGAACACACAAAAACTTCTTGCATCTACCATTGAAATATTGATCAAGTCATACCGTTAGAAGAATTATTACGGGGCATGTCAAAAAAGTATGCTCATTTATTCCAACCCCGGCTGAATCTTTATCGTCGGTTATAGCGAAACTTTTATATTTCGATATCTTCAACATCTTCCTAAAGATTGGAGCCGTTAAATAAATCCGACTAATCGCCTCGCCACCGGGACCTCGCATTGTCCAGACATTCAATGCCTTCATTGTCTACAAAAGGTGCCGAAGATACATAGAAGTAAAACGTCTAAAGAGTCTACTTCTTTCTTAAGAAATTCAACTCAATGGCTTCGGCAAAAGGATCTATTCTCATATCGCAGTAGAAATTGATAAGATTGCACAAAATAGTGAGAAGGTAGACAAGATTGATGTAACGGTCGCAAGTTGGCGCACGTGTCCGGGCCGGGTGTTCGCGTCTTCGCCATATAAAAAACCTTGCAAGCACAATTCCCATGTGCACGATTTTAAAGTCCGTAACTAGCACCTCAGTGACGAAAAAAATTGGACGGTAAAAGATAATGGCTTGTGACCGACTGTTAGGGGTGGAGGCAATTTAAACGCTTGACCAAACTTGCTACTGTTACGGTTAAC
Source organism: Papilio memnon (assembly GCA_003118335.3). Taxonomy (NCBI): domain Eukaryota; kingdom Metazoa; phylum Arthropoda; class Insecta; order Lepidoptera; family Papilionidae; genus Papilio; species Papilio memnon. The sequence continues at coordinate 66,918 of LD700006.1, read as the reverse complement.
TTGGAATTAACATTTACTCGTTTTATACTAATTTAGTTCGCAAACTTGTTAAAACAATTTTCCGTTTTAGCTAATTACCTTGCTCGACTAAAATTGTAAATTCTTTTTCACAAAAAGATGCTAAACAAGCTAAAATTATACGAAAAATATGCAATTATAGTTTCAAAATTATTTGGACAGTTGGTTTTAAAGAAGATTTTTTGTATATTAATTTTACATTACTTCCTTTAACTTACTGTTAAGGTGACTCACCGTTTATTTGTTGTTTTAAGACCAGCATATTTAGGTTTCCAAGCGCTAATGAGAAAATGGAATAATCGAACCTACCAAAAATGTCCCTGGTCCACCATATTAGGGTTTCGAGAGAAATATAATAGAAAAAACGGAAAAACAGTTAAAAGATCGAATTGCCGGGCTTGAAGTCATGTTTGTATCTCATCAATATTTTATTGATGCGAACTTTCTTTTTAAACGCTAAAAGAGATGTAAATAGTACCTAAACAATGTCCATTAATTATCAGATTCAGATCATTATAACTAAACAGGATTAATAGATTATATAAAAAACAGACAGACGAATTAAGTACCGCCTTCTTTTGGGAAGTTGGTCAAAAAGTAAATCGAAAATTCAAATTTCAATTTTCCGCTAAATGCACTAAAGTAAAAAATGTTTCAATGATATGCATTGATTTAACTATTAAAAAGCTTAAATTCCAGTAGCATCTTCGTAATAGTGCTTATTCAGCGATCGGTAAAAAAAGCTCGTTAAAAATTGTACGGTTAGTTAAAACAAAGCGCGCTCCGACAGAGTTGTAAAGTCTTTCGACTCGCGCTCAAATTGTTTCCAAATGAATCGAAACAACAATCACGGTGAGGTAACGCGCCACTGCCGCTGCCCGCTGGCCGCTATCCGCTATCCGTTGGCCGCTCATAGCCGCTCTGTTTTCAATTTGTCTACCAATTGGCCGCACGCCCACTTTTGGATTTCAATTGGAACAATTAAAACATTTTATTTTATTGTTATAACCTTTCGCTTTATAAAAAAAATCGTAAAATTCGTATTGTGATCGTATTGTGAAGAGATACATAATGTGATCGTTTCAGTTATATTTTAAAAATGCTCACTTTGCTACTAACTACTTACCTGCCTTTATTTTTCTGGTCAACTTGGTTTACTTACTCTGTAAGTTCTACAAAGTAACTACTTGGCCGGAGGCAAAACACAAGACAAGGCGAAATTCGGAAGTCAAAGGCAAATCCAGCAGAAAATTGGCTTTGACTTTAGTCCCTCGGAACAAAAGGAATATCTCAAACTAGCTGTTGCCCGCGACTTCGTCCGCGCACTATTAAAAGAAAAACAAAACACTCGAAGTCATCAT
>LD700006.1:28563-62651 GCA_003118335.3 Papilio memnon | reverse complement strand
CTTATCAAGTAAATATGTAAATAACAAAAAACTACGTATCCCTCGGGAACCTGACATTTTTGGGGGATAAACATTAAAAAAGAATTAATGAATCCCACGGGAACCGTAATTATTTCCGGGATTAAAAGTAGCCTATGTGTTCTTCCAGACTATGCTCTACATCTATGCCGAATTTCATGGAGATCCGTTCAGCCGTTTAGGCTACAAACTCTAACAAAAATCCATCGATCCATCCATCTAAACTTTCGCATTTATAATATTAATTTCGCTTTTATAATATTAATTAACTAGCTTTCGCCCGCGACTCCGTCTGCGTGGAATTAAAAAAACAAAAGTGAGTAGCCTATGTGTTCTTCCAGACTATCCTCTACATCTATACCAAATTTCATCGTAATCCGTTCAGCCGTTTAGGCTACAAACTCTAACAAACACCCATCCATCCATCCATCCATCCATCCATCCATCTATACATCCATCTAAACTTTCGCATTTATAATATTAGTAAGATTAATGAATAAGTAAGAAGTAAGATTACAGTAATCTACTGAAGCCAGATCCCAAATTTCTAAGCCCGGTAGTTTGTGAGCTGTTTCGGCTACCCTTATTGTTTGTGTTCGCGATATCTTCTAAGCTATTTGTCCAATTTAAATACTGTTAAGGACAATTTTATTCTACATTAAATTCTCCTGACAACAAACGCATTTATTTGGATAAGGATTAATATTGAAACCAATAAAGAAACGACGCAAACAGTATGCAATTTTTAATACATTTTGTTAACAAAAAAGTGGTTGGTATAAGAAAACCGTTAAAGATAGATATATGCTATCGCGGACTTTTCTGTAGAACTTTTGGAGATCTACAATTCTTCCATACACCATTTTTATATACCTCTAACGGTTTAAGCAGCGTAAGCCGAGAAAAGTTAAAATTTTGTGATTTTTTCCAGAAATACGCTGTTTATTAATAGTTCCTCAATATTAGTAATAATAAAATGTAGCCTATGTTACTCACAGATAAACTACCTTTCTAATGGTGAAAGAATTTTTAAAATCGGCCCAGTAGTTTTTGCGTGAATCAAATACATACAAAAATATAAAAATACAAAAATACAAAGTTTTCCTCTTTATAATATTAGTATAGAAGTATAGATATAGATATAGATAGTATAGATTACAAAAGCCAAAACCAAAAAGTCAAATAATGCGCTAACTATACTGCAATGCAACCATAATTAAATGGAATTCACATTGTACCCTCATCTCATTACGTGAGGCGCACTTGAGGTTCAATTGTTCACCAACTGCATACAAAACTGTTCCCAATTGGCTTCAATGAAATTCATAATATAATATTACGTGGACGGACAAATTCGGTCCTAGCCCCAGACTTATTCATAATTACAGAATTATATAAAACTAGCTGTTGCTCGCGACTTCGCCCGCGTGAAATTAAAAATATAGCCTATGTTACTCACGGATAAATTACCTTTCTAACGGTGAAAGGATTTTTAAAATCGGCCCAGTAGTTTTTGAGTTATTTCAATACATACAAAAATACAAATCTTTCCTCTTTATAATATTAGTATAGATTACGTAACATTAATTTTTGTTATAATTATAAAAACAACGGTTAAAATTATGCGGATAGTATTATATGAAAAGGATAGTAAGCCGACCCTTACAATAATAAATAGCAAATAATCGTAATCATTTTATTGCTTCACATACGGTCGCAGGATTCGAACAAATCTTTTTTTCTTTCCAAAGGTTTGAATATCAATTTCATTTTATCGACATCTTGATATTTAACCTTACTAATGTTAAATATTAAAAATTATAAATTCAAAATTTAGATGGATATTTAGGATTGATGGATGTTATGCTATGCTATGTTTCTTACTACGATCTCTAAAACGGCTTAACAAATCCTAATGAAATTTGTCACAGGTTTTTATAACTCTACTTTAAAGTAATACGAATAATATAGTAAGTCATGTTGTATATATTTCATACTGACATTTTATTAAATCTCTTTGTAGCAAAGAAAATTTTATATCAATAAAAGTAATTGGATGACTTAATGTTTAACATCACATACAATATATTTCTTTCATCAAAATCAAGAGACTAATCTTGCGAAAAGGGAAAATTACCTGACAAGATTAACTCCATTGACATTACACATACGACTTATATGCTTGTTAGAAGTTTCTCTATAATTGTATTTGTTTCTGTTGATAGATTAACGAGACAATATTATTTTGTAGGATAAACACTGAACGTTAATAATACACGGTTTGTTATTCTCGTAATCAAGTTTTCCAACCATTTTTATTAAATATCACTCTGAATTGTTTCTGCACAAATAACCTTATTGTTTTTCATTTCAAGTATCATCTATGGTCGTATTCATTCAGTTAATCACATACAATGATATCAATTAATTCCAAATATATTTCAATTGAATAAATATTCATCAAATTACTTTTGCGGTGCAAGTGCTTTATGTATGCGAATGACCGCTGTGCCGGCGTAATGCATTGTTGTAAATTCGATCCTATTATTAAAATATTTTTTGAATTAAATGTTATTTGTGGTTTTAAACAGTAGTCGAATCGGATCACCTGTACACTAAGTTAACATATAAATAAATAAGGGGAAATATTCAAATGAACCACCCAAGTTGCGCAACATTTTACTAAAGAGAAGGAACGAAGCTTTGGTTTTGTCTAAATGTAAGATTCATTCACAACATTCTTTTATAAAATAACATTTTATTATTTTCTACGAACTTTTGTTTCCACAAATGGGATGTAGCACAAAAGTTGGGCAGTTACGATTCTATACGTTGCGTTAACTGACGTCGGTGTTACTTGCGAGGTAAAAACTATCTGCGAATACTGCACGGTCATTGCTCGTTAGTTCTACACTGCTTTCGGAATTCAGTTAATATTAAGTTCTTCCATTCTTACTTTTTATGTTTATGTTAATTACTCTTTTAAAGCATAAAGATCGTCTCTACTAGGTAAAGAAAACACGTGAATTAAAAAAAATCAACTATTATAATCTTAAAACTAACAATAAATATATCAGGAACTATATTTAATTACAAGATAAAGCTTAACACTATATTTACAAGGTTTATATTCGAAAATACTTGGAGATTTCTTACATTCGAAAATTACATCGCTTTGACACTTTGTGACATATTACTTTGTAACATTGAATCCGTTGTTCTAGAGGTTTCGTCGAGAGATGTAACTAAAACCTGTAAAAAAAAATCCATTAGTGCCCGGGCTTGTAAACAGAAATATACGGAAAAATGAAATGTTGTGTGTATAAATATTAAGGATTCATTAATTAACAGAACAAAGGTGAAGCAGATTAATAAACTTCATTAAAAATTTAACAGTTAATCCAATTCATGATTACTGACATAATGGCATGTTTCATCTCTATAACCTATAAAACTTTTAGCCGGGAGTCTAATGAAATTTGAATATTGATTTCAGGATCTGGTATCAGCGAAATCTATCAGCAGTCGCTATCAAAATGGCTTCTAATTAAGCTCGTAAAGAGCTCAGCTTTTTTAAAATTCGTATCAAAGTTTAAGCACACCTGATGACTTATATCACTACTCTATAATCAATTCCGCATAATGTAGGAGGGATTGGGAAAACATCTAGTATTGATGTACGTTGATGATAACGATAATGATACCATATACTAATATACATATACTACTCAATATATCTGAATAAAAATATTTTATCCTAGACTGTTGAACTTACTGTTGATATAATTTTTTAAGCAGCCGCGTCGTTCTGAATATTTTACAAGCGTTTCTACATGAAATACGTTTTAAATTTCATAAGTTTTCAAAATTTACATTCAAAAGTTTTAAGTATTCCTTACCTCTAGTTTGATGTTCGTGAGCGGTATACTGCCGTCTAGTTCGGCCATCACTCGGTCTAATGTGTCCACCAGTCTATCAGCGTCTTGTGTTGAGAACACCATCGGTGGTTTGAACTTCAGGACATTACTGTCAGGTCCGTCACGACTTATCAGAATTTTCTCTTCACGCATTCTGGCAGGAAATAAATAAATTGTTATATGACTATACAAAATTTTAAAAAATTATAGTAACATAAACTGGGCCAGATTGCTTATACTAAAACGGACTCTATTATATCCTCTCCAAGCGTGGCAGGTGAAGAAAATCAAAAGCTAAAATGAATCACCTATTGACGATGTGTTTAGCCTCCGCCGTCGCTGGTGTCCTGGTCTCTCTATCTGTGACAAGTTCCACTCCAACGAACAGTCCTCGTCCTCTGACGTCACCGATCAGGCGATGCTTGTGTTTGAGCTTCTCGCAGCGGGTTAGCAGATGGTTGCCCACGCGCTGCGCTCGCTCTAACAGACGTTCCTCTTCTATCACGTCCAGGACTGCGTTCGCTATCGCGCACGACACCGGGTTACCACCGTACTGTGTAAAATATTGTTCATTATAGTCAAATTAAGTTGAATTGAGAAATTATGTTTATATATTCCACTGGCTGACAAAGTTATTTGGAATAATTTAGGAAAGTTTTAGGGTTTGAATTGAAGATACAAACTTGTCTGTTTCTAATAAATGCGTAATTATAGCCTTATAAAGGTAAAATTGTTTAGATATGTAGGTTGGTTATAATTTCTATTTCTATAGTTATTGGAGTTTCAATAGTATTAAATATACTTTTATAAATATTAAGGGTCGATGACTTTTATCTGTTATGAAAGAGTAAGTAGTACCTATATCAGCTGACTTTGTTGGGTGATAGAAAAACACCTTATTAGAAAATGAAACTTTCAAAGCTGGTAAATATTAAGTTATTCTAAGGCAATTTAAACTTGCTTAATGTATTTTAAAATTCGCTGAATTCAAGAATAAGATTTTGTTAATTCATTTAAATGCTTTCGAAGCCAGTACTTTCTTTGCATAAACAATTATTGTACAATAGTTTATATCACACTACAATTATAAATCCAAAAGTTTGAAATTTTGGATGTTTTCTATTACGTGTATAACTCCAAAACGGCGTAGCGAATCTCGATGAAATTTGGAACAGATGTAGAACGAAGTCCGGAAGATCACATAGGCTACTTAATAAGTTTTTTTTTCACTTCCGCGCGGACGAAGTCGTGGGCAAAAGCTAGTCTTTAAATAAAAATATCAATCAATAGTTCAATAACTCAATACAAATATTCTAAGAGATTAAGTTCAATGAAATAATGTCTTATTTGGATCTTTTGTAGAACAAACTTTACGCTTCATGACTTACTGACATAAACTTGCTAGTAAATGTAGCGGCAAACTAAAAATTGGTGTTGCATTTCAGCAAATTTTTCTCAAGTGAATCTGTACGAGCAAAGTTTGTCGTGAAACTTGTATAACATATTAAAAAAGTTTTCAACGACTGATTCAATTTACTGTCTAGACGAAATTCGAGTTGAAAATCGGCCTTGATGCATTTTATCACGACTTTATTCTTCAAACAAAATCTCGATTATAACGAACGTTGTAAAGTTATTAGAATCCAATCTCAGGGATGAAATAAAGTTAACTAACTCGGTTCTATGATCATAAACATGTGTAATCTACAAGCAGGGAAGAAGTTAAGGGAAACATTTAATACAACTACGCTCCTATTTCGCTGACGTTAACTTCGAGACTACTTCAAAGAACAAGTTAACTGGTGGCCGGCGGAAAATATGTTTACTTTAATAGAAAACTACATCAGAAGTTAAACATTTTTTCCATCTTTTGACTAAATGATGAGAGTTTCAAAGTGGCTCATTACCGAAGCTACTTCCTATTTACATTTTGTTATGAACTTTAATGAACGACTACCAACGAGTTCGACTTTAAAGATGTTATCAATAACAGCCGTGTATATTTAAGTACGCAAGATGTTGATAGTTAATATTGTATGATACTGTTTCTGATTCAATACTTATGTTTACAATACTTTCATTCTTTTCAATCATAACACTTAATGATATTTTGAATAAGTGACATAGATAATATTACGTTTTAGACATTCCTTATTTCTTAAATCCGCCTGATGACAATATAATACATGAGTTTTTCACCACAATTATTTATTACCATTACCGATTATAAATTATATTGATAATTCCTATTATCTCTAATAATAACAGATAGTATGCACCATAATAAGCATATAAAAAAATATGAAAAATTAATTTAACCCTTATCTCACCGTGTTGAAATATTCCACTCCGGTATCGGTAAAGCTCTTGGCAATCTCTGGTGTTGTGATGACTGCGGCTACCGGGTGCCCATTGCCCATCGGTTTGCCCATCGTCACAATATCGGGCACGACGTCTTGTGTTTCGAACGCCCACATGTGGGTGCCCACGCGCCCGAAGCCCACTTGCACTTCATCAGCTATGCATACACCGTCCGCTTCACGCACGTGTCTATTGGATCAAGAAAATTACATATTGTAAAACATTCAGAGTCTTTACTTTGACACTAAAGGAGGCTCTAAGTTTAGCTTTCTCAGACTAAATTTTTATTTAGGGAGACTATGTCTCCGAGTGCGGTAGAAAGTTAAATTGTCAACACCTACAAGTATTATAAGATTTAAATATTATTGATATTGTAAACGCTTAGGTTACGTTTACATGACCACATGTCACGAAGCATTCACATGACAGCCGCAAGTGTGACATAAACATTAATTTACATGGACATGTGAACCCATACTAATCATGATAAATACTTATGTACATACGAGTATATACGTTTCTTCCATAAATTTACATAAGTTATCACCATCACATGTATATCTTATCGCTATATTTATAATCTCTGAATGTATTACGTTATTTACTAAACTCTGACGTTACTTATTCGGTTTAATTATAACATTTAGCACAGATATAGCATTTGTTATCTAACTATGAGTTCACGTGTTAATAGGTTTTATGATAATTGTATATAGAAAACATTATAAACAAACATGAACTAAGCCAAATAACTAGATATGTATCTGTGGAAAATATTCTTGTTATGTATTAATTATGACAGGACCTCTTCATTTATCATTTATTTATATTATTTATCAGTTTTGCATAAAGAATGATGTAATCATTTGTTACTAAAGACTACGTAGGTCATTGATTAGTTCAGTCAAATTAATATGCCATTTACTAATTCTATTTCAGAGCTATTTATAAAAATATGTTAAAACAGATTTGAGGTGACGAGGTATTCACATTAAGCACACTATATCTATTATCTAAACCGAAATGTTTCATATAAAAACAAATAGTGCGAAGTCATATAACACGCTGTATAAGCTAATTACTGTAATATTTGCTTAACAATGAACACACACACACGACACACACAAGATGTTAAATACATAATTGTTGTGTTGTTATTTATTAAATAAGGTGTGTAATTACGTCATCGCGACCGCCGTTACTCCCTCGAGGGTCCGAGTACAAGGATAACAAGCGACTGTCCTTCCGACAACTACTTCGGACGACATTATTAATTAAGAGAGCTCCTAATGCTGTCGACTACTAGTATGTATTATTATTATTACACCATTTATCTTTGATGACAGATTTTTCAATAAAGATTAATTTTTTTGGTTGTTCATCGTGATAGGAGATAAAAAAATCACCATATGTTATTACAAAGTGTCTTTATAATTTTCCTCGAAAGGTTTCAAATTTTTCAAGGGATCATATTTGATGTGGTTAACATTTTTTTTACTAATACAATATTTAAAATGTTAATATCTATCATGAGCATTTTGAACTCTTTGACCAGTGACCTTGACCCGTAAACTGATATAGAAAACGTGAATTATTTTGACGAATGCATTTCGTGTTCGTTATCTATTCGTATTGAAATTGCAATAAATTTTAATGACTACATTGCACACGGCGGATTGTTTGCGATAACAAACATCGTATCGCATATCGGTCATGTTTTCAATCTTTAATATTGTTAGATAATCTATATCACGTTCTGAGTGTAGTTGAAATTTATCCGCCAGTATTTTATTGCTAACGCGTTTATTGCTAGTATGTACTTACCCTTAGTTATCTAAAGGTTATTATTAAAGTCCTGTATTTTATTTTGTACTGTGGTCTATTTACACAAAACTTACATATCTTTGCGAAAAAGACAACACCGGATCACATTTGGATTAAAAAAGGTCTTAAAACTTTTTCTATTAAACAAGATAACATCGTCCTAAGTTTGAGTCATCAATTCCCTAAGTAAAGACATAAAAACAATGTTACTTACTCAAAAACACGTTTCAGGTAGCCATCGGGCGGGATGATCTGTCCGCCGCAACTCTGCAAACTTTCCGCTATAAAGGCGCACACGCCGCCGTTTTTGTCCGAGATATATTTACAGATCCGGCCAACTTCATCGGCGTACATCTTGCCTAGTTCCGCTTCTGATTGGGAATGTTTCGGATACGTGTACTTCCCACGGTATACGTCAGGAACTGGCGCCTGTCGTTTGAAAAGTAATTTAGTGATACTGTTCCATTTTTACAAATTGATTACGTTACTTGAGGGGATAAATAATCCGTGGATGATTTTTTTTATATTTTTATTATATAAAGAATATTTCTTCGACAAATAATTAAAAGGAGAATTTCACTTAATTAATTATATTGATACTTTAATTTATTCAATGATAAAGTAATCATTTAAAAACTTTCTTCGAATTTGGAACTAAAATGTTCTTCAATGTTTTACAATACAATGATATTTTATTACGTATGAAAAAAAATATCAAGGCCTTTTCAAATTCCATTATATTTTCAGAATAAGTCGGTAATTGAGGTAGAAGTTTCGTTACTATAGAGTACAATTTATGACAATATTTCCATCTGTAATGGTAATTTAATTTAACACTTGAACTCGTCTTCGGCCCCGAAGGGTTTATCTCATTTAAATAGGTCACATTACACGTAAACCGATACGTCGTAATATCTCTATTAATCCCGACTTGGGTTATTTTAATTGAGGTTTTAATTACGCGACCGAATGTTATTTAATATTTAAAATATTATCTGAGGTCGCGTAATAATACAGTTGTAATTATGACCGAAAATGTTCGGCGGGAGTTAGGTGGATAACCAACTCACCACGTGAACCCACTCTGGCTTCTCTGGCCCTCCGGGTAGGTTCAGTTTGTAGGGGGAGACATCAATCATAGACGTAAGGTGGCCATGATACGCGCTGCAACAAACAGGCGCTAGTAGCACCTAAGAAACTTCGAGCGTCTCGAAGTAACGCAAACAACGCACTCACTCGACATTTCATTCTTTGTTGGCAGAATTAAATTGGGAAAATCGATTGTAAATAACATCGTTTATTGGTCATTTATGTCACACATTCGTATACAACGCGTATTAAGCACATAATTAGCAGAAATTAAAAAAACATCATGGTTACACTACTACTAAACACACATACATTTACAATTCGTTTATCTGAAGTGTAAATGTTATACTTAGACTATTTTTTATTTTATTCAAATTGGTATAAACGCCAACAACCTTTCGCAGTCATTCGCAAATCGATCACATCCTCCATAATTGACGGACTTTAAATAGTCACAAAAATATGCAATACTTACTGGTCGAGAGTGATGACGTCTTTCCTCTTTGTGTGCACCCGGGCTAATCTGAGTGCGAGGTCATTGGCCTCTGAGCCAGAGTTGACGAAAAAGCAAACAGAGAGAGGCTCCGGCATTGTTTTCACGAGCCTTTTAGCTAATATCACGAGCTCGTCGTGGAGATATCTATTGTTGGTCGATATGAGTGACATTTGATTCCTGCCCGCTTCTACGACGTGCGGATGACAATGGCCAACTGGAGACAAAATAAAAATCATCTTGAAATGACAACAAAACGAAATATTATATTGATTATCTTTGCTATTTAGAACCATAGGTGTATAGTTACCATGTGCTACATTATTGATGCAGTCGAGGTATCGTTCGCCGGTCTCGTCGTACATGTACTGGGCGATGCCTCGAACGATTTTCAGCGGCGACGAGCGGAAAAATAACTGGCAGGCGGCTCTGTGAAACAAATTTACCGTTATCCAACTCCACCCTATGCCCGTTGTGCTATAATGAACGACCCGCCATTATAGACAACAAATCGACACGTACGCCGGAGGAAGCCTCAAATTGCTTTGTTAAATATGTGATGCAGTACGTCTTCTATTAAAAAAACAATATACTTTTAAATAATTCTTCACTTACCCAAGATGTTTTTCACGCAATTTAATGGTTTCAGATTTAGGCATCGATTGTAAGTAAGCCATTCTAAATATTTTTATCTGAAAAGAAATAATTTAATTTACATTTTATCTCCAACAGCTACCCTAAAAGCGTTTTATAAATTTTCCCTTATATCAATTCTTTTAAATTGTTTGAAATCATGGCTAATGTAATTCTTAAGTGCAACGATTTATAAAATCCATGTAATAATAATATCAACTCATCATTTTTATATTCAGCCATCGTTTTAAAATGGAGCAAATTTTTCAAAAAGAAAAATTGTCACCGCGAGTGAACAATTTCATTTTGTCATTGTAATTCCATTGTCTGGCCGTGATGTAGGACGATAAATTTTTTAAAAGATAGAATAAATCAAACAGACTACTAAGTAATTCTCTGGCGGTTTCATTTCTTGAACAAAGTTAAAATCGATTTATGCAAATCGTTCAGTTGTCGATAGCAATAAAACGTCGGTAATAAAATTGTGGTTTTTCGTCTTCTTGTACCAACTTGGGTATTTGAAAAGAGGAATTCAATGTCACATCGAGGAAAGAAAAGATTTAAATGAGATGGGCGATGTTCATTTAGGTTAAGGCTTTTAAATTGTGTGGTTTTACGACCTTTACGACTCTATTTTGTTTCTAAGAATTGTAGTTAGTGGTTCTCTAAATGGAAATACATAAATGTACTCACCTGTCTAGTGGGTGTGTTAAATTTAGTTAAGAGAGGTTAGTACGTGTCACGTGCGGCGCCTGAGCAAGTTATGCTGAGGCAGATGTGGGCACAAATGAATATATAGTGGCGGGCGGGAGACGCACGCCCTCGCCGCGGCCAATCGCGTTGAATTAGCGCACCGCTATCACGCTGATAACAGCCCATGATGACAAAAGTCGCCGACCACGCGGTAGCCACGCCGGCATGGAACGAACGCATGTTTCTTAAGGCGAAGCCACACTGCCTCCCGGAATTTTAGTCAAACTTGATACTTAAACATGATAAGTCGTAATAATCTAGTATATTTATATCTTTAAATAATCAGAAAGAAGTACGTCGACCTCTTAGACCGGAATAGTAATCTCATCAGATAAAATACTGTATTGTCATGTCATAGGTGAGTACGGAATAGATTATAAGGAAATAAGGTGAATGTGAGTTGTTACTGAGGAAAGACATGATATTGATCTGTTCTGTTTTCTAAATGTTTCTGTGTAGACGAAGTAAACAAAGATAATAATAGTTACCTAAGTATATTTTAGCTAGGGGAAACAAAAATAGTCTCATATTATTCTTTAATACGAAAGACGTAATATAAAACATTTTCTGTTCATTATATCTGAATAAATAGGAGAGTCTAATAATGAAATCAGTAATTATCATTACCCCAAAAAGTATGTTGTTGTGAAATAAGCATAAACAAATATAAAATTAATACAAATGCCTTCCTGTTTACCCCAGGTTGAACTAATTTAGTGTAAGTTATTTATTTTATTGTGATAAAGTGGTCCTCTTTTTGTTTCTACTGCGAGAGTAGTTAGGATTTCACGTCGTGAGAAGGTAATAATCCCAGCGGAAACGGGCGCATCTCGGGGAAGTTTTTACTTGTTTGCTCGCCCGCACCCAGCCAGCACTACTTTAAACTTTTATTTTACTCCTATAAAATAAATGGTTCTTTAGTTTATAGCGTGATAATTCAAAGAGCCTAAATCTAAAGATAATACTAACTATAGACAAGCTTTTGTGTGTCAAAAGTCAAAGTTGTCTAAGCAATTTTTAGTTTTACCAAGATTTTTTGATAAAGAACTATGATAACGAACAGTGCTATCGATTACTATGCCCTAGGTTATAATGATTTAAAATGTTTTAAAAAAGAATTATGTTGTTCTATAAACAAAATAAGAAAGTTGTGAATTTATTATAGTTAAGTATTTTAAAATTACTCGTAACATCTAGTTTTAACTGAAAGTACAGTGAAACTAAAGCTCAACTTGCCTTAAAACGTAGACGCTCTAAAACAGGGGATATTAAAGCTGACCGTCCGCTATAAGAAGCGGCGGCACGCGGCTTAATACAGATTATGGCCAAGATCCTTTTGTGTAACGTGTACGTATTACACAAAAGATACAGGAATTCTGGACATTTTATTTAAGTTTTACACTTCTCGAATTGTAAGTGCGGACTGTAATGAAATCGTTACTTACAAATAATAGCGGCTACACACGTTAGGTTGTGTGTAATGGTTTTTACCTTACATGCAAAATCTAAACGCGAAGTTTATCATGTGTTTGACAGAACTATGCAGTTAAAAAGCTATGAAACCCTGCTATATATACAGGCATACTACATACTACAGGATTACGCCTGCAAGATTGTAACCGTCATGCAAAACCTAACGTGTGTAGCTGGTGTACTTGCTGGTTTACAAAAGGACAATTGTTTTCGTGACAATCTATTTTACACCATGATCGTAAACAGAAGAAGAACGCTACAGACTGACGTCATCAGACACTAATTTTGTTATACTCGTATTATGGAAGTCTAGTAATACATCATCGTTAGTTTGCGGTAGCCCACTGCTGCTTGTACTATAGAAACCGCAAACCTTGAACAATCACTTGTCTATTAGCTTCAAATAGGATGCAATAAGTTAAATTCTAAGATGCATTTGAGGTTTGCGGTGTTTGTGCATCATTTTGACATTAATTATCATCTACATTACTGTCATAGTAATCATTATTGACCCGAAAGAGCTGAAAAATTCTCATTAGTCTAAAATGTATAAAAAAAACACTTTTAAAAGTAGTTACTCAGACCTTCATTTATATTTATTAAAGCAAATAATTGAGTACTAAAAAAATATTAATTCCATAGAAACCATCAATATCAAAGGAGAGAATAAAATAATTCAAATTCATTCATAAATCATTCATTTTTCCTTTTGAAATAGCCCAATGAAGATGTTTTCGTGACCTTGTACTTTTGATAAGGTCACGAAAACTCTTATTGTCTTTTCTTTTTAATTTATTAGATAGTATTAAGTGGATCGAGAAAGAAGTAAAAGCACTTTTCGTTCGCAGGAACTAGTGAAGGCTTATTCAACAATGTATAAATAGGTACACACTTATTTCATCGTTTAAATATGAACTACTTAATAATGTTACTCAATAGTACTCAAACATCAGTCACGTACCATGTGAATATGAGGGTGTAAATTATTTGTAATGGTAACTAATGAATTTAATATAATAATAGTTCATATAAAAACAATTATTGCGAGTAAATTAATTGAGTTTCGAGAATTTTACAAATGAGCTAAATTAATATGGAAATGTGTTTTTCCCATGTTAGTTACGATGAAACATACGGGTCAAAATTGTTAAATACACACTAAACGTATGCTATAAAAATGCATTTTTGTCTAAGTATGTAGGTCTCGATAAAGTAACATACATATATGTACAGTCACCTTCGTTCGCAGTAATCTATACTAATATAATAAAGCGTAAACACACACTTCTTTGTTGCCTAAGATGTCAGCAATTACAGCATATTTTTGAATAATTCTTTTATTAATAAAAAGACCTACACTTACGTCACGCTTTAGGCTATATATTTTCACGCTATTAAACTTAGGGGGTAAATAAATTGGACAAAAATCCTAATGTGGGAAAGAGACCATAAGTTGCTGCCAACATCAAGGAAGCAAGATTGTCAATGTCAAAGAGCTTAATTGTCATTTGTGCATTTGAATTTTGACATTTGACTAATGTAAACAAAAAAATAAAGTTTATATAATTTCTAGCTAGTTTATTTATATTACAGAAAATTTGTAAGTAACAGTCCGGCTAACACCGATGTTCTGTTTAAAAAAAAGCAACTGTAGATAATCTGTTTTTGAATCCTAGACTTCTGTATAATGTAGAATAGGTACGCTATTGTTACATTTATCGTTTAAAGGCGCGGGAGACATTCACACAATTATAGCTTAATGATGGTCTTAACATGGGTTTGACAGACCACCAGAGTACCTATATTTACTTTTTATCGACGCGTGCATATTCAAGGTTTTTCTTCATGATACCTAAATCAATTTATTTAACCATAATAATTCAATGTATTACTAATGTCTATTACATTTGTTATGGTTTAAAATAAATTAAAATTAAAAAAAACTATGAAAGCAGTAGAAAAATAACCTGAGGCCACTTCGGCAATGCATAATAACGTGAAGTTTTTCCTATGTGTCCAATTAACGAAAAGAATTGTAATCACATACAATAAGAAATATTATCCTATTATAATATCATTCCGGAAAACTGTTGATAAAAGATACACCCTCATAACCGTCGGCTTCCACTGTTGTAACACATATACAAAAATTTTGTTATCCCTTTCATTCTGTTTTTAAAACATAAGGACAACAATATATTTTTATTCTAATGTTCCGATAATGAAAACCCACGGTAACATTAACACGATATGAAGGACATGAAAATAACAAAGAAGTTTCGGGAAAATTGCTGATATTTCTTGTAAAACTATAAGAAACATATTTCCATTACATTTGGGTTTTTTCCTCGTTTTGATTAATGCACAAAATAGTTTTGATAACATTCATAGTAATTTATTCTTATGTAATAGATTGTTATTCAATAAAAATGTAATCATTCTCGAGTACTTACATATCTGTGACGGGAGCATAATAAAACAATTGGTAACATCCTTTAGTTATCGTTTGGTCAATAATATGACGACCATGATATCCAGACATAGCCAGTTATCAAGAGTTATGCTCCCTTCTGCTCATTGTAATGTAACTAGTGAACACAGGTGCTTTTATCGGAATAAAACATTCTTACATAATTGGTTGGTAGCGCTAAGTGCGTTATCCAGAAGTAACTTAGTCTACAATTCTAACTTTTATTAATCCAATATTGAAATTCATCATTAACAAATGTCTCAAAAACCATGATTAACCATACATCACCAGCTCACTATACGCCCCCACTGAGGGGCTCAGAGTCTACCCTAAGTAAGGGATGAAGGCCTTAGTCAACCACGCTGGCCAAGTGCGGGTTGGGTGACATCACACATATATTGAGTTTCTTTGCCGATATGTGCAGGTTGCATCACAATGTTTTCCTTCACCGTAAGTACGTCGGGTAAATTTATGTATATATGAAATTCGAAAAATTCACATTGGTATTATACATGGCGGGATTCGAACTCAAGATCTGTGGATTACAAGTCAAGTGCTCAAACCCCTGAGCCACCGACGCTCCATTTAACTTTAACCAACATTTAGTAAAATAAACGTAATTATAAGACCTGTATAACTTAGTTCATAAAATGGGTTTGAAAGTTGTTAAACTACGAAGCCTGTTGAAAACTCGCTTCTAAAATAGATCGCCTTGTTTATGTTTATGAAGCGTCGTTGGCGCTAACAAACTCCGTTTGTTTCGCAAATTTATTTACAGAATTTTCCGTTTGTATGTATATCAACCGAGGCATCATTCACTATGTGAAAGATCCCTTTGTTTGTGATGCGAATTACGATACAAAACAATGTATGTCAATATGATAAGTGCGTAATAGAATCGCATAACAAACTTGATTCTGGGATTAAAATAGCATCTATAAATAAGCTGCCTATTTGTCAACTCGACAACTTGCAATCCAAGCGAAATGTTACGCGTTGGTAGCACATAAATAATAAATAATACCACAGATGATGTATGGACATTCTCATTAAGGTCTCTAAAACGATTGACGCGACGAAAACTGTGCGCGCAGTTTCCCGCGACCGCAATCTAGTGAGTAGGTGCCCTAAGATATCGTTATGACAGTGATTTAGCAGCAAAATGTTAGCTATAATGGAAATTGCCCAATTTGATTATGATTAGTTCGATATAGCTAACTTGATCAGACGCCTTGTTCGGAACACAGCGCAAACGATGGAACGTCTCCGATCTGAAGTCTCATCAAACGATATCTGACATGACGTTGTGGAGATTTGATCAGAACAATATTGAACGCAGGGCGTCTCTGTAATATCAAAGCGTTTTCGCCCACAGAGATCACGTCAATTTCCAAATTGAATAGTCTACACTTGTATGTATGCTAAGCCAATTACGTTTTAGAGATTTCCTTTTCCTTGGTACACAATTTGATTGATTTACCTTGATGTTACTTAATTACATTTTTTCTTAAAATTATAAGTAGATATTTATAGATTCTGTAATATATTCTTGCCTGTATTCTATCTATGATGTAGTACATTTTATGAATTCATTTTGGTTTTAGGCAAGAAGGCCTCCGAACAATATAATCAAAAAGTATGTAATGATAGAGTTCGATTTTTGAATTGCCGTACTAACTACAAACTTGTTAATCTCGTACATACACTCAGTTCTATAATACACGAATAGTTCACCTGTTCATTTTAAACTATCAGAATGGAGCGTCTGTAACGTTCTTAACAAGTTCCTTTTTAAAGTTCTCGTCGAAATAGTCTGTTATGTGAAGATATTGCAGTTATATAATGAAGTTTAAAATAAATGTATGCGTATGCAAGTAAGAGGTAAAAAAGAGATAATGCAGAACTATTTTTATTTACACAACCTATAGAATGTTTTCACAACTATTACAAAGTAAATCAAAGTAAATTTATAATGTAGATAAATAATGATTATCAGTTACCAATACAAAATATATTTTACTTACGAAAACATTACGTCAATGGTGCAATGACCTAGTGAAAGCAAGTTAAATTTAACATTAAGAAAAGAAGCTCTTAAACTAAGAGATGCGACAAGTACAGCCTACTTATAAAATAAACAATAATAAATACAAATAACTAATATTGCTTCAAGCCTGTGGCTTGTATTAAATGATCGTTGTTAACTTTGATCTAAATAGGTTATGTGTGTAAATAAATCTTTCAGAGTTAACTCTAATTTATTGAGTTATTGATTAAGTAAAAATGTTATGAATCATAAACAACTGAATTTTATGTAAATAGTTTTATGTTAATAATTCTATCACGGTAAACTTGCGGCTTTCTTACAAAAACTCTTGTCTTAAGAGCTTCTACAATTTTATGACCAGTTTTACGTACATGAAGATAAAATGTACATGTTAGATATTTGCGTAACATATATGTATGTTATGTAATTCGAGATAGTACCTTATAGCTAATAGATAGAGTTTGAAATGTCTTCAAAGCACTGGAGTAATAATCGCAGTCATGTAGTCAACAGAACTAATACACTAAATATAAAAATACATATGTAATCGTGACTACACAATAAAACATTAAAAAAATCAGTAGAAATCGCATAACATGTGTCGTTTATACATGTTATGTGTCGGTTAACATTGCCGTATCAATTTTTTTGTTTTAATCTAAAAGTTATGTCCATGGTCTGAATTGATGTAAATTATGCTGAGACAGCTTCATAAAACTGTGTTGTTATTTGAATTTTCTATCAAAATTCCCAACTATTCTCCATCCTGATAATGTTCGACTTAAAGATAGTATTTTTTTATTTCCCCAAATATAAAATTTAGTCTTACCTGACATGTGTAGTTTACATTATTTCGTATTTCGTAATCTTTATATGACTGACTTGTGATTTCCGCAACGTTTGCTAATATCTGCACATGTACTGCGAAATACGGTAAGATTTAGATTTATTCATCTTGATTATAGGAGCTTTATCTATTATCTCAGAGATAGTAAAGTGTCAAAAACATTGTATATTCGCGTGATGGTAAGCACCTATAATCCTAATGATAAAAAGGCTATTGTATGAAATATTTTCAATATATTTTTACTGTGGACGATAGATAATTTTTTTGTTGTATATACAGGAGAATATTATTGTTTTCTGAATACTTATCAAATACTTATGATTTTTTTGACTTATGACTTAACAAGAAATGTGTTTTTTCTACTATATCCTTATTTTAAAGAAATCAGTTTTAAATAAAATTTATTTTGCTATCTTCTCGGCTCTATAGGTAACGTACGCGTTAAATGAACATCTCTGAATACATCTCTGGGTTACAGCCCTGAAATCTATTTGCATGTCTAACATGAGTTTATTGTACAAGTTTTGTTGACTTTTGTCGATCTCTATTTTAATTAAAGTTCGTACTTTTATCCTTTTAATCACTCGAAATGATCGGTGACAAAGTTCGATTCACAAAAAGTTATCTATAAGTGTAAATATCGCTTTATACTAGTACAAAGTAGTAATCTTATCTGAAATAAGGTTTTTGAGTCGACGAAGTAAATACAAAGCGGGTCGAACATTTGTGAACGATATCTAGCACGCTATCTGGCTCGGGCACGCGACTCCCACGCCCACGCCCACGCGACATGAGGCCTATCCACTAGCCTCTTATCGGATCTGGTAGTGTAAAGTTATGATAAAAGTCTGCCCACTTTACTAACAAAGTGCTGAATAAATATAACAGCACCTAGACGATCCTCCGAAACGACAAGTCTGAGTCTATAACGACTCTTCGTTTAAAGGATATTTAAGCGATCCCTGGATGATCTTACTCATACTAAAGCAACACTAAAAGTCTCCCTTAACGACCAATTAATGTATCAGTGTAGGTAAGTTAGACTTTTTTATTGTGACCATAGAATCTTTTATTGAAATAAATTCAGTTTACACAGACTGAATTTATATGAAATTCTATGAACGTTTGAAAAGCGAACCGTAGGAACGTCGGAGCAAAGCTTAAACCGTATTCACAATAAACCGCACGGGTCTTATCTATAACTAAAGTTGGGAGGCAAAGCGTGCTTTGTGAATGTGTTCAAGCGACTGCATACCGACGTGAAAAGACCTCCAATGTTTTTATTTACCAACCGTTGAGGGAGGAAGCTATGCAATAATATTTAATATTTTGTATTTGTAGAGTGAATCGGCATATAGCACGAGGTCTAAAGCACTTACAAAGATGTAACATTTATAGGAGTTGGTAAAATATCATAAAATATAACTGATATTAAAAAATTATTTGATATTTTGATGTATATGGAAGATAATAACTAATAACAGGATGTTTATCCCAAATCTTAATAACGCTAAAACTATCTGGCAGTCTTTCGTTGATTTGTTTTTGTACTTGCTGCACCTTAATATAACCTATGCAACAGTAAAATATATAAAGACGTACCTGATAATAACTGTCAGATTGCAACTTTGTTGTTAATAAAAGAATAAAATATAGTCAAATCCACAATCTTATCTTGATAAACCATATTTCCTTGACGATGTGTGTTGTAATCTTGTCTCATATCATATCCAAGTACTGTAATGTAACAGTGGTAGAGCCCGCTTTAACATCTTCGCACGAATGGGTCGGCTTGCCCGATGCAATACCACGCACGCAGAAGACAGGCGTGAAGCGAGAGCACCGCGTTTCGTCTGATGAGTGTGGTGCCGGAGGCCTAATTTTAGTCCCTTTTCCTTTCACCCTTTTCTTAAGAGGAAAGAATGGGAAGGAAAAGTGGATTTGACGGCGGAGGAGACGCATAGGAAAGGGAAATATCCTGTTTATGTGCGTCTCCTCTTCCGTCGATTAAGGGTAGGCAACGCATCTGCAATAGCGGATGTCTACGGGCAGTGGTTGCTTTGCCATTTCGGCGGATTTAGGTGGTCGCTTGCACAGTGGTAGACACAGTGGTGGATAACAGTGGTAGAGCCCGCTTTAACATCTTAGCACGAATGGGTCGGCTCGACCGGTGTAATACCACGACCACACAGAAGACAGGCGTGAAGTAGAAGCAATTCCGCGTTTCGTCTGATGAGTGTGGTGCCGGAGGCCCAATTTTAGTCCCTTTCCCGTTCCACCCTTTTATAAGGAAAGGGTTGGATGGGAAAGTGGATTTGACGGTGGAGGAGACGCATGGGAAGGGGAAATATTCTCTTCATGTGCGTCTCTTCCTTCATCGATTTATGGTAGGCAACGCATCTGCAATTGCGGATGTCTATGGGCAGCGGTCGCTTCGCCATTTCGGCGGATTTAGGTGGCCGCTTGCTCGTTTGCCACCTTATAGTATAAAAAAAAAAAACATTTTCCACTTTATCATATTTAAAAAAAATATTATTATATACTTTCTAACCCTCCATTATTTCATCATTACGCCTTGTTCTCAAAAATTAGCGACATGCGTAATTTAGTATTTTAAAACTAACGTTGGTTTATAAACTAAATCCATGATCAAAAGAGCAGAATTAATAGAATATCTTTATATGGTTACATAGTCTCAATTATAACCATTAAAAGCCATTCGCCTTAACCTTTGTATCTTATCAAACAGATTAACTTATCCTTTGGTATTATTATAAATAACTTTTAGTTGCTACGCGCGATTGCGTAAATAAAGTTGTGACGCAGAATAGGCCACAAATTCCTAATACAAGAAACCGGTACGCTTCATTTAGTGTAAGAAGAATTGGGAATGAATCCCTAAGTTAATGTTCTGTGCAAGGGATTGGTAATAACATAAAACAAAGCCGAGGCTGTCAGCCCACGAACACTACTATAAAATTTGCTTAAACAGCTACTTCCTTTAAAAAAGATAGGAAACGTACTCTCTCTTAGAGAGTTTTATTTCATCAGATGTAATTGTTATTGTTGTTCGATGTTTTTGAGTATATTCATCTGTAAAAGTTAGTCAGCAGGGCTTTTGTTTTTTTAATTAAGGTCAGGTTATTGTTATTAATCT
This sequence comes from Papilio memnon, assembly GCA_003118335.3. Taxonomy (NCBI): domain Eukaryota; kingdom Metazoa; phylum Arthropoda; class Insecta; order Lepidoptera; family Papilionidae; genus Papilio; species Papilio memnon. The sequence continues at coordinate 41,569 of LD700006.1, read as the reverse complement.
TTTTTTATAATATGAGGCAAGCAAGCTGCGGAAACACCGATGTAATCATTGACGCCCATGGACACTCGAAGCGCTAAAGGAACTGCAGATAATCTTATTAACTTACTAATATTATAAATGCCAAAGTTTTGATGGGTGAATGGATGTTTGTCTCCAGAACGGCTCAACTTATCTAGATGAAATTTGGCACAGATGTAGAACATAATTTTGAAGAACACATAGGCTACTAACTAAGCTTTTTTTTAAATCCGCGCGGGAGTAGTCTCGGGTAAAAGCTAGTGTTAAAATAAAATGTCTAGATAAAATCAACACAATATATATTAATTGAAAAAAGACTTCAAATAAGTATGTCAAATGAGTATGATTATATGAGTGAGATTATACTCTATATAATAATATTATGACCTTCTAAATATATTTTCAAGTACATCAAGGGAATGATATTACGTACTCGACTTGATATGTCGATAAGTGTTACCATGGCTCAACGAAACGATTACTATGTTATTAGATACACTGCTAAAAGTAAGGTAAACAGTAAAATCAGATATTATTAGCAAAACAATACTGCAAATAGATAGACATAAACGCAATATTAATTCATCAATTATCTAGAAGTACCTATCTGAGGCTTAATCTTTCCGGACTTTATCATAAGCACACTACTAAAATATTAAAACCTATTCATTTAAATCCAAATGATTTATCATGAAACCCGGGTTTCAACCGTGTTCCGTAAAATATCCTACTCCGTAATAGTTTGAAAACGGAGATTAGTTCGAATCAAACGGCTAGCTAATTTATAGAAGTTTATCTTCTCGGAGAATATCTTTGATTACGTTCCCATCCTTTATTACATGGGCTTTCATCCTTTAAAGTGACACATTCCGTGCCTTTCTATAAATTGGATGCTAAGGAACTGCCGCGCAATCGTTCCAACGTAGTCGAATCGTAAGTCAAAGATAGGTACTTTATTTTCCTTCCTTATTTATGAAAATACCTAAGGAAATTGATTAGAAAAATATTTTTGTACAAAAATACATATTCATACTCATTTTATATATGTTTTTCGTGGTTAAACATATTATACACACATTAATTGGAGGTCTACGAAGTTACATTATTTATGCAAATTCATTAAAATAAATGAAGAAGTTAAGTACACACGTCAATATAAACACAGCTCAAACAAGTCAAGTTGTTTAAATAACACAATATTATAAAAATGTAATCAATTCACTTTATCAGTCAAAGTGAAATGACAAATTGTCTGGGGATCGGGCGTACAATGTCGAACTTAAGTTCGGAGTAACTTAGCGGCTCGGTTGCCAAACGAAGGCAAACTATTGGAGCGGTGCGAGGAAGCGGAGTATTATGGATCGAACTTCGTCTCTTAGCCAATGTCATTTTGTAAGTAGTATTTGATAAATGGTCTCGGACCTTCCCACGTCAGGGAACAATGAGGCACTTAGCCCGAAACATTACAAGGATGACGAGATTACAGACTACGTTGTACTACGGTTTAAACGATTTTAATAGAGCAATCATTGCAAATTAAATCGGTTCCAGATTTTACATTGACAATGTATTTTTGTACAGGTGTTAAAGCAATTAAAAGACACGATTAAACTAAATAAATCTTTTTCTGTTCAGCCTTGTCAACTACGAGACTATTGGCTTCTATTTGTGTAGCTTGGAGTATTATTTAAACTGTTTAATTGCATGAAGTTAAATTTATTATTATTTAATTCTGATAACAATTCACGCATAAGACGTTTGCAGTGTAATTAATGTTACGTAGTTGATAATGTTTAGCCGTTCTATTTAATGTTATCAAGTATCAACTATATTTAAACTTGCAATGCACTAACGCAATAAATAGGAAACAAAACGATCACTTATACAAGACGCATTGAACTAAATAGGTTATCGGTACTTAAAGTAATAAACATAATAATGCTATACCATGACAAGAAAATCAATTAAATCACTGTTTAGATACGTACTGTATGACGATAAAGGAATATATCAAGGTTATACACATAAATGATCTTGTATCCGATAATCTAGGCTTAGTATAAGAAGCAGCTATATGGTCTCACATTATTATGGTCTTATTTGTAGTTTTGACATCTGGTTTACATTTTTTGAGTTTTTAGGCACCTTTTTATACCTATCATAAGGTTAAAAACGAGCGGACGTGGACCTGAATTCGCCGAAATAGCGAAGCGACCGCTGCTCATTGACATCTGCAAAAGCACTCAACAGCCAAAACGCGAAATCACTTCCATTTCTGTATGGTCATGGTATTTCACCGCGCGAACCGACCAATTTGTGCAACAGATAACGCTGTTGCTAGCGTCTACCATTGTTAAATTGCCACCGTCTCCCCTGCATCCCCCTCCCCCGCCCTTGGCAATGTCCTTTATGTTATCGTTTCCAAGTGAAAACGCATGACATTTATCACTTCAGTACAATAATAAGGAAGCCATAGTTTTTTTAAATGTTTTCACGTTAAATTCAGTTTTTTGGACTCGCTGCTTGCTTTTTGAAAATGTAAATGAAAAATATTTGTCTACTACTGAAACTTGGTAACGAGTATATCACTAACGGATCGTTTTGTAGTACTAACGAACATCAGGTGACATTTCTAAACGTATTTATCGCCAGCAGGTAGCTAACAATTGCGTCAGTTGGCAAAGTGTAATTGGCTTTAGGCATAAATAAGGATCACCAGTGACGGGACAGAAGTCTAGGATTATCCACGCCAGAATCGATTCCAATGTTACCTGGCTAACGATGTGTCGTTTCGGAGCGGAATGGCTTTCGGATTTGTATAGGATTGTTACATTTATATCGGCTAATTCAGAGTTGATTAAGTTCCAGTTAGATATTGTGTCGACGGTTTCGATATCCACGTATTGTTATCGACGACCCAAGCCTATAAATCTTACTAATATTATAATCTTACTAATCTTACTAATATTATAAATGCGAAAGTTTAGATGGATGGATGGATGGATGGATAGATGGATGGATGGATGGATAGATGGATGGATAGATGGATGTTTGTTAGACTTTGTAGCCTAAACGGCTCAACGGATTTCGATGAAATTTGGTATAGATGTAGAGGGTAGCCTGAAAGAACACACAGGCTACTCACTTTTGTTTCTAATTCCAGCGGACGGAGTCGCGGGCGATAGCTAGTATATTATAATGTCAAAAACCTTCGTTTAATTTTGTCCTATATTGTTTTTATGGTGATCCTATTATGTATAGTTGAATATATTTCGAGTAAGGGTAGGTCATCAAGAAGAGATATAAATTTATGGACAGCAAAGTACTCTAGCCAGAATAAGATGTACAGTCGCGGAAATCCGCGGTGTTCCACTTTTGGAAAAAAATATGTGTTGATTCCAACGAGACAAAGTCCGCTTCTTCCCACAAATAACTAATTTGATAACAGTGAGTGTTGTAAACGAAGGGATAATAGGAAAAAGAAACTAACCATGTTTCACTAACCGACTTTTTTTCGTAGACACATTTATAAGGTGGGTTGTATTGATTTTTGTTCCAGGTTTCATGGAACACCGCCAGTTTCCCCGATTGTACAACGTTTAATAAAACTCCCGAAATCGTCGAAAACCAGCCAGCGACACACTGAAAATAAACATGCGGACAGTTGATTATTTTAATTATTTTCAATGTCAATAGTAAAAATATAATAATAAATAAATAATATCATGGTTTTGTTACCTGGGATAAATGTAATAAAATAAAACACTTTTTTCTTAAATATAGAATAAGTATATTGAATAATTAAATAATGTTACCTCAAATATTTTGCCAAAAAAGACTTATCAATATTGTGTAATCGTAAAAGTAATAATAAAAATTATCTAGAGGTCAAAAATTTCGAGTTTAAGTGGAAACGTACATTTTTATAGTAGTGGTGATATTATATGAAGGAAAGTATAATTATTGAGTGTCGTGATACGCACAATGCTTACTAATTTGACAATTAGGTTTGCCAAATAGGCTAAGTATAGCAAGAGATTGATACATAGTTGGCATAAACAAAATCGTGCGTAAACAGTCTAATAGTCACTAAGAATAAGTTTACCACTTTAATTACAACCATTTACGGCAACGGAGCATGCATAATGCCTAATGTTACATATGTTTTATATTAAAATGACTAGATTAATGAATTTTATCGCATTTAAAGAAAATTTCGGATGTTTCAAGTACTTTAAACCAATTAAATAGTACAAAAAAGAATAATGACACAAACACATTTAATTTTTCATGAAAATATGTAAAAGTATTATTTTGTGTATTTTTTAAATTTCAAAAGTTTTGTTTGTAAAATACACGAAACGTCATAAGAATAAATTTTAATTGTGATAAAACCCATAAAACTAGCGTAATTATTCTGTAATTTAATATAATAAAGTACTACATGTTACATAACGTATGGGCTTTCTGTACTCGTATAGTATACACAAAACGACACAAAAAAACATCAATTATTACGCTTACGGCCTATCATGGATATGTGCGTGACAGTTGCGAGTACGTATTCAAAACGTTCTCACGAATATTCGTGATAAGCGCTCAGTTATTGTGTATACTACAAAATTAGATTTCACACTTGCATATTCAAAAAATTTCCCGTCAGTCTTACGTCCAGTAATAAATAAGCAACGGCGCGAAGACGTACTCTTTGCTAGTTTATAAATATTTTGAGAATGGAGAGCGTATAATTGTGCCAAACTTATGCAAACAATTTACCGTGGACTTCCACTGCTCAAACATTCTTACTAAAACGTATTACTATCGTAGTTTTTTCATAGATAATTAGAGATGGCAAGATGTTTTGTATTGAACATTTCAGCAGTAGACGTATACGTTTGTACTGATACTGTAAAGTGATACATATGCGATACTAATAATGTGTATATAAAACGTAAAACTTACGCTTACAAGTAGCCATTCAAACTGCGATGGTTACATATAATAGGCGGAGATACCACACTTACAAAGTGTATCAATTAAACTACAAATTGTGATGTATAAATTAATTATGCTTCCTCGATTTAGAAACTAAACAGGCTACGGTATTTCTCTAACTGCTTGTTGTAATGTAATTAGGGCTGCTACCACTTCGGGACCGGATAGAATTCTTCGGGTTTACATGGTGCATGTTCGGGCTTTAACAGCGATGTCTACGAATCAGAATAAGTGCACTAAAACAATTCACTGTTCGTTGTTTATTGTTTTCACGCAAGGTCGAACACATTTTTTCTAAAAGTAGGCAGCCCTAAGAATAAAACGGGTGACTGAGATATACATTCTGGCACACGCTCTCACGTGACCTACTGCTTTGGGTAACTCATGACTTGAACGCTACTAGCGTGTTACTCTATACATATCAACATGAGATTTTATAAAAGCAGCAAATTTATTGATCGAAATTATATTTGAATAAGTAACCAATTTCCCACTTATGTTTTTGTAATCGTTCTTAGAAGATTAAAGTACGTTGAAACGAGTCATATTATATCTCATGTTGAAATGACTAAATTATGCAGAAGTGGCCAACACCCGCAATCAATAGCAAACTTTGATATTTAGCTTTAAGCAGTTAGGCGTTAAACATAATCGATACATCAATACGAGAAGTATTGATCGATTTAATAAAAAAATAAACGTTACGCACAAGGTTGGCCACCACTGCATTTTATTCCTTTTACCTTAAGAATCAAGTTTCTCAAAATCGCATTGTCTATAAAACAAAAGAATATAATATAGTTCTCCAAACAAATGTAAATGACGTCTTGTTTTGTGATGCATTGTTAAAATTGTGATGCAGTTTATTAATTAAAACTATAGCATACTGTCCCGGCGACTTACGCTGTTTAAGTAAAAACCGTACGCGTGTTATTAAACTAATAAATAACTCTAAAGCTAAACGTCTCGCGACCTTGCCTGATAAATGAGCGAATTACAACTATGACATGCATTAAACGACTAATTAAAAATACGCTCCATACTAAAAGTTCTTATATTTATCAAACTAACGATATATTTATATAATTTTTTTCATTAAATATGCTTTTAAGTGTAAAAATAGTTCTTTTAAAACGTTACTTTTACGTGCTTTGATGGAGTTCGAAATCCTCTTTTGAGACCCTTTTTTACCAAATAATGTTAATAATGCCCAACGAGGAAAACATGTTACAAATAATTTAGTAGTCTATAATAAATATTATCATCGGCATGTCATTTTCTTAAATCGTATACGCAAATAAAAATACGCACATTTGCAAATTAAATTGGACGGCAAAGACGTTACACGAGTGACTGATAAACAAATACGGAATCTAATAGCAATAAATAATTGTAACCCGACACGTCAAACTGGAGCTTAATAATAGAAGTTTTTGATTAATAGTATAGTGCGCGTCTTAACCGGAATCAAGATCGCGCCATAACCGGAAACAAGATGGCGCCGATGAGACGCTAGATCTAATAAACGATAAGCAAAAAAGGTTTAAAAGTCTACTCAGGAGATCATGTTATTTGCTTTACATTGACGTAAGATTTAATGGTAACAAGTTTCATAATTAACGTCACAAAGCTCTCATAATTTTCAATTGCTCAAAGGGAAACTATTGTTTATTTTTAAAACAATCGGAAAAACTACGTCATACGGAGATATTCGTTCCTTTTATATGACGCGCCCTAAATAACAAAATTGTTACAAATAACTCAAAGTGCATTATTAACGAGTTGGTACGAGCTAGGACTATTTTTCAAGTATCCTAATAGGATTAAAAATGTTACAATCGGAACCAGTACTATTGAAAATTACTGCGTATACTATCATTTTATTTAACGAAACGTGGAGACTTACGTAGTCCTACATAGTTTTCTTAGTCCGACCAATATAGTGGCAATTTATACTAACTAGCATTCTAAAAATTTACTAACTACTGAATGCTGATTACATCCACACGAATGAATGCAGACATCTACTTAATAAAGATATTAAACTAAATACTACGAAGGCAACAGTCGACAACAGAAATATCTGATGAATGATAACAAACGCATCGATTATTTGGACATCACTATTAATTAGTGACCTACTAAATACATGATCTAATGATGACCATTTGACAATGCTCTTATAAGCTCTAACGGCATTGTTCTTCCAATCATGATAAAACGAAAGGTGATGTGACCAACAGATTTAGAAGCCAATAACATTCATCACATATTCTGAATTACGCTTAATAATTAACATTAGGAATTGTGGAGCAACATTTTTGCAGTATATGATGAGTTTGATTTTAAAAACATTGAATGCAAAATGAGTTTAAAACGCATTACGCGAAATATAGCATCGGAGCGTAAAATCTGCACGGCCTGTAATTTAAACATAGTAATTGTGATCACTTGCAAATTACACGCATCCTGAGCACAGCATGCGTTTAATTGCATCGCAAATAATCACTATTTTCCATTCTTTATTCGCTCTTTTGTTACCATGTTAATTTTCAATTAAACGCATTACAAATTATATGACAAAATAGTATTTTTCGATTTAATTAAATTAGCGATAAACATGAAAAATTGTTTATTTCGATGAATATGCCTTGTATAGTAGAGCACACATTATTGACCCGTATTTTATTGTTTCAGTCTACACGTCCAAACAATCGATGCAAACTAACTTGTTCATGTCTTCTTTTCAGTTTAAACACACCAAACATATTAAGTACGTATCATCTACATAAAACTGATATCTTAATTTTTATAGCTTTATGGTATATATTTTTCTTACCAGATCTCATTAATACTCGTCTATAGAGATCTGTTGCCCACTGCTGCCTTATCCGCTGTTATATACTCCCAAACGACTCAAAAACACTACTTTGCATTATAATATAATATTACAAAGGTGTAAATAAAGTTACTATAATTACTCGAACGCACGCCTACGCGTTCGTGTACGAACTATACGTAGACATTCGGACACAAATTTCGACAAGAGAATATCAAAAATAGTGTATCGAGGGTCGTATTCTACAATCTGTCTTATATATCTGTACTCGAGCAACTCGCGTCACACGAATCATCTGCCAATCATCATTATAATGGACTGTTGTTAGAAAATTTTGAATTTTTCATCCCTTTTAAATCTAGCCACATATACTATCCCTTTTTAATGAATTTACCTTTTCAATTTCGTTAGGAAAATTTCTTATGTCAAATCAGTACAAATAAATCGTCTCAGTATAAACTCACCCTCAGATTGTAGTGATAATATCGTCTAATAGATAATAAAAAAAAAATTAAATAAGTGTCGAACACAAAAAAAGATTGGAAATGATACCAAAGTCTTATTTAAATAAACGACAGAGATCTTTAAAAAATAATTCGCTAATGGACTTTTAAATGAGTCTGGCCGTTTGGACTCAAATTCAATATAATTACGATGGAAATCGACAACTACAATGAATTGATCATCCAAATGGCAAATAAAATTAAACTAATAAATATATAATGCTAACCAAAACTGAACTCATAAAACATTAAACCGAAGTGTCCATAAATAAAACTCTTATACTACGATACATGTGCATGCAAACTTTATTGCGGCTCGGAATATCGCACTTGCAGCTAACGACGAGCCGCCATAAAGTTTGAATCTTATAATACTACTCCAAAGGTGAGACATAAAGTCTCAGTTTTTATTAACATTTCTCTCATTCTAATTTAACATCATAAGCCATCGAATTAAGATCTTTTGCTGCAAGATATCAAACAAAATACTTATTTGTATAAAGAAAATATTTAAAGTACTTCACCACTGGGTTTTCAGACGTCTCCCGCAACTGACTAGTCAACAGCTTCTTGTAAGAAATGCTATTATTACATGAAAATATATAAAACATACTACGCGTGCAAAATAACTTAAACCTAGTGTGGAATTACACTCACGTGACGTCATAATGCTATTGTCTCATGTTATTTTGCACGATTGGCATTTCAATGCAATTTGTGCAAATTAAGTGCCGAACGCGAATTTTAATAAAATTGAGAATAAAAACAAAAAAGACTTTCTTTGTTGCAATATCGACAAGAAACTAACTCGATGCCATAATTATATTGTTTTTCTTTCCTTTATGTTCATGTTTTTCGTGTTCTTTGAAAATATTACCAAAATACGGAGAATCAAAGGAGACGTATAACTAAATAATTAGAATGATCATACGCCAGTAATCATTCTATAGGTCGTCGGAAAATCATGAGCAAAATGTTAATCTTTTTACTTTTACTAAGGGAGTACATTTCTTATAGATGTAAATACACACAACCGCCAAATAACCTTGGATTATTCAAGGTTAAAATAACATACGATTAATAATGTTAAATTAATAGATAGATACATGCATTGTCAACGTCGTTATTAAACAACTGAGTAGGAATAGATTTAAGTAAACAATGTTGTTGCACGCGCGCAGGTCGCATCGCGTATGCTGCATGGCGCATGGCGCATGGCGCATGGAGCATGGCGCATGCCGCATGGAGCATGCCGCATGGCGCTCGCCACATTTCTATCTCATCAAGACTACGTGTTCGTTTACAATTGAGATCGAATACTCCAAACACGAGCGTCGAAACTATCACTAAAAGAGGTATTTGCTCTCCAACCATCAACAAAATCCTAATATGTCGTTTGTAACACGAACTCTTAACAATAGATTCTGTCCCAGATTTTCAGATATTTTTCATTAATAATTTTGAAAGACACGAACAATTTTGTGAACAACATTTTAATTTTCTATTAGAACTGTGTAAGTTTTAATAAAAAATTAAAATGTTTTTACAACGTATCCAAAGCCAAGTGTTTTGGTATTGAGCACTATTATCCATATTTATGTGGAAATTAAGCTATATAAAATATGTGTTTAGGAAAATACGAACATTTCAATCAATTCTTTCAAAATTAATAACGTCAAAGATTCAGCACTTCTTGAACGGAATATAAGTTAATTGGAAATAACGTGCAATATGAATCCAAATAAAAAAAACCATCATCAAAACACAAAACATAAAATGCAGCAGTGTTGGTGAGGATCCTGTCGCAGTGTTCGTGTTACAAAGGACACACGGCGCGTGGTATTAGAAGAAGTAGTAGAGCGTTGCGGGAGACAGTTTGCGGCCGGCGCTCTGCACCATACAAACTATCGGCTGCCGGCGTCATTTGCCGTTCGTCTGCAGCGCCGCGTTCAGCTGCGTCCACAGGTCCTTCTTGCAGGACTTCGATCTGCAACATCATAAAAGCGAAAGTTTGTATGGATGGATGTTAGAAGGTATCTGCTTAACGGGTAAACGGGTCTCCATGAAATTTGGCATAGATATTGAACATAGTCTTGAAGAACACATAGGTTACTTATTACGTTTTTTTTATTCCACGCGGATGGAGTCGCTGGTTAGCTCGTATAATATACACTGTTAAGTACTAGTAGGAAAGTATTAAGATTGAATGTGAATGGCTTCAAAGGTAGAGGAAGAGCGAAGAAAGTATTTGAAAGTAACGGATTGTATGAAAGAGGGAGTGAAATCAGATATGACTGCTGATAGAGATGTATGTAAGAGTACCTGCGCAGCGAGGCGAGCCACTCCTTGAACTGCGTGTGTCCCTCAGGGGTGAGCTGGAAGGCGGTGCGCGCGGACAGGACGATGCCCACGAACTCCTCGTACTCCATCGGCGTCAGGTGGTACAGCTTCTGGTGGATGCACTGGATGTACCTGCACACCAATGTTAACTCATTACTACATGCTTATAACAATTAACCACTCCCTCCCTCCCTTTGCCCATGTATAAACTATTAGTTTAGTTTGAGTCAAATTAGTGATATTTGTTAAATAATTTGGCGTTTCGGAATAACGTACGAATCGCTGCGCAGAACACAATATGAGGTGTAAACAGTCATATGGGAGCAAGTCAAAGAGATTATAAAAATAAATAGAAGAGGCATAGTTGATACTTCACTTGACATTTCTCACATGATCAGCCTCAAAACCACATGTCAATGTAATTAATGGTATTTAAATTAATTGCCAATAGCTGCCATTAAATTATATTTAAATGCTTACAATTTATTTTGTGACACTGTTTATTTTATAATATAACAAAATATGGAGCTTATTATAATATTTTATTCCATTACTTGACAACTAACATAGTACCTTGCAGAGGAAGTACCGGTGAAAAAAAATTGTTCACTATACCTCGTCTATATATTTTAAATGTCTTTGGAGCTAATACAGTCCAGCACAGAGGTAGTGTATAAGGCAGTGTGTACTCACATCTGCTGACACTTCTGCACGAGCGGCGTGAGCGTGCCGCGGAAGTGCTGCATGAGCAGCTGGTGCGGGCCGCCGCGCGCCAGCCAGTGCGCCGACTCCACGCACAGCTCGTACAGCACGAACGGCGACACCACCGAGTTCACCGCGCACATGCAGAACTGGTGCAGGTACTGCGCGCCCAGCCGCTTCGATATGCGCAGCAGCCACTTCACGTGCTCGCCGTACGGAGGGTTCCTGCGAATGTGCGCTCCTATCAAACTAAACCCAACGGGATCATACAAAATTAAAGCTTCTCACTTTACGGATAAATTAATCATACTAATATTATAAATGTGAAAGTTCAGATGGATGGATGTTTGTTAGAGTTTGTAGCCTAAACGGCTAAATTTGGCATAGACATAGAGGACAGTCTGGAAGAACACATAAGCTACTTACTATTGTTTTTTTTTAATTTCACGCGAACGGAGTCGTGGGCGAAAACTAGTAGACAATAAATTGATAGCATAACTAGAGCAATTAAAACATACTGCAGCGTTAAAAATCTATACCATATCTATACCATAGGTACCTCAATGACTATGTGGTTTAAGATATTTATTTTCTCTTAAGAATACAATTCGCTTGATGAGAAACATTACATTTAAATTTACATTTTACACCAGTAGTCTAGTTTATTACATACATTAAGATTATACATTAAGATTTTATATCCGTTACAATTTTTTTTTACTTTAATTTTAAATAACGACAATTTCTTTTCCTCTCTTATATGTCCAGGTAAAGTATTATATAACTGTACTCCCGCAAAAGTTATAGTTTTTTGACCATAATTTGTTTTAGGTTTTGATAATTTTAATTTTTCTTTGTTTCTGGTTTGATATCTATGAGTCCTCTTTTTAAGTACTATTTTTGAATTTGTCTCATCTGTTAATATTTTTTTTATAAGAATGCAAGTATTACATATGTTTAATTTATTACTTTTTTCATAAATTTCTGAAGTTGGTATAAGGTAATTAAATCGAAACAATATTTTAATAAGTTTATTTTGAGTTCTTTGTAAGGTATCCAAGGTTGTCTTTGAAGCAGAACCCCATACCTCTATTAAGTATTCTAGATGTGGTTTAACTAAAGAATTATAGACAATGTGTCGAATCTGAGGTGGAATGCAGTTTTTTGCTCTTCGTAGAACTCCAATCAGGCCGCTAATTTTTGTGCGTATTTTGTTAATATGTGTTTTCCAAGTTAGTTTACTATCTAAATGTAGGCCAAGGTATTTTTCAGTGCTAGATTGATTTATAATTTTATTATTGATTAGTAAAGGCGCAGGGTTTGGTATTTTTTTGTTTTTAGCTGAAAAAATCATGTAGGAAGTTTTGGAAACATTAATTGTGAGTAGGTTATACTTTAGCCACTCGTGTAAAATATTTAAATCGCTTTGAGTCTGCGCAATAATATCGTGAATGGAATGACCAAAATAAAAAATACAAGTATCATCTGCATAGAGTGTGATGTGTCCTGTCAGTCCTAGCTTGCTTATATCATTTATATATTAGGTGCGCAACTAAGTTCTCGCTTTTTTTTCGATAAAAATATAACTTTATTATTAAAAAATGGTTAC
>LD700006.1:8069-18734 GCA_003118335.3 Papilio memnon | reverse complement strand
AAACCACACAAAATGCTGAAAGTAATGACGCGAAGTGAACTGACAAGCTATGTCACTATTACCCTGACATTGAATGTAATTTTTTATGTCATAAAATTGCCGGCTGCCAAAAGAAGCCCTATCTGACATCTGTCAATGTCATTCACACGTATTAGAATAGCGCGCCATTAGTTAATTACGCTGTTACAATTATATTAGTCTAACACTATAAATAATACAATTTGAATATTTCTGGTGAGTTGCAATAAAATATGTGATTTGAGTATTTTAAATTTTATTATTTACAGTGAAATTTGAAGTTTTCCTATATATACCTGATTAGACGGTCCTGCTATGGCCATGTCGACATTGGCGCGTCTAGTCCTGTGCGTTGTGCGTTGGCTTTGCATTGCTGGCTCTTGGTTTGACAGCCGGTAACTCAGAGACATTTCATTGTTTAACACTGCTTTTGATGAATTCACCTGCAAATTTATAGCGTGTATTAAATTTTACTAATATTATAAACGCGAAAGTTTAGATGTATGAATGGATGGATGTTTGTTAGAGTTTGTAGCCTAAACGTCTGAACGGATCATCGAGATTTAGCATAGACGTAGATAAGTCTGGAAGAACACATAGGCATGCTCACTTTTGATTTTTTTTTAAATTCCGGACGGAGTCTCGGGCGAAAGCAATTACAATAATAAATATGAAACTGCTACATAAATGTACTAAAAGTCTATTTGGGTTCCAATATCAAATTTTCTTATTTTAAAGCTTTAACATTTTTCTTCCATAACTACAGGTAAAAATCAGAGCAATTTGTCCTACAAAGACTCTAAAATATATGTTTCCAATCTTATTTCATTTTTTAATTAACGTGATAGTGAATTATATTTCCTCCACGTCTCTATAATAGCACAAAAATATATATACAAAAAATGAACATACCTGATGCACACTTTCATGGTGTTTGTCTGTATGACGGAAAATGGTGAAGGGGCTGTGATACAACGGGTTGAGATCCTTGCTGTAGGTGACTCCCGGTATCTGGTAGTCGTCCCACTCCAGGAAGCAGGCCTCCATAGCGGGGTGGAAGCCGGGGAACACCTCGCTCTCGCTGATGCCGCTGATGTACGGCGAGTGCGTGTGGGATCTTGAATGCCTCGTGTGGGATGTAGATGAACTCATGCTAAGGTTGTTACGATTTTTTGCCACCTGTATCAAAAATATGTCATTTAATTCTTTTGTCTTTATAACAGAATTTAAAAGTCACATTCTTTTAATGATGAGCGTCATTAAATAGGCATAGTTAGTAGTTAATTTGCCACTCAGGGAGTCCTAGACCAAGACTGCAGTAACTATTAAAAGATTTTAAGTGTCGTAGTAATACTGAATTGATTGAAGAGTGCAATAAAATTTGTTAGTGGAATTATAATATAAATCAGTTCATCAGTACAAAAGTTCAAGTCACATAGCCTTGAACTGTTGAGCAACAACTAAATTGATGGCTCAAATCATAACTCTATGCAGGTACAATCCTGAAAGATAGTGGTGTTCCAACTTAAAGCTACAGTCGTTTGAACGTTTTGTACACATTGAGATAAGGACACGGTACAATAACCAATCGAACTCTGCTTTTAATTGTGCCTAAACGAAAAAAAGGTCGATCAATGGTACACGGCTAATCGATTTTTATTATTATCCTGTTTGCACAACTCACTACTACCTAATTTGTTATTTGTAAGAAGAGGCAATGTTTGTGTCATTGTAAGGAACAAGGAAATTCTTCTGTAAGTGGAACACCGCGGATTTCCGTGACTGTACAAATTGAGCGGAGCTGCGAGCCGGTTCACTGATCATGTCATCAATTTTAGTTGACCATTGACTAATTTTAGATGATCATATGTGGAAGTAAATACTCGCCTTATCCAAGACCTTCGTATGCCACTGAGCAAACTGCTCGTGCAGCGTGTCGCGCTCGTGCGGCGCCAACGACGGGTTGAGAGCGGCCAGGCGCCACAGCACCACCATCTGCAAGCAATCTCATCTGTAACACATGCTTTACAACATTCTCACTTCCCACTGCAAAAACACCTCAACAATACGAAGGAGATGACTATACATATGAGAGGGACAGAAATATGGTTTTGTAAATGTGTCTTTGGAGTGGAAATAGTAATACCTGTATTTTACTATTATGCTGCAATGAAAGTCTAGTCAGCAGTATCCCTTTTACAGATTTGAAATTATAAACACTTTTATGGAAGAAATTGAGGCCACAATTCAACTTGGTCTTTGGTAACTCAAT
Organism: Papilio memnon; assembly: GCA_003118335.3. Taxonomy (NCBI): domain Eukaryota; kingdom Metazoa; phylum Arthropoda; class Insecta; order Lepidoptera; family Papilionidae; genus Papilio; species Papilio memnon. The sequence continues at coordinate 16,444 of LD700006.1, read as the reverse complement.
ATGAGCTTGAGAAATAAATATTATACATGTTTAATAGAATCTCTACAGTAATATGTCTCTTATGCACTTATAAAGTATATATTATATATATTTCCCCCTCTCAAAATAAAAACTATGCACTTTATGCCACATTTGAATTACATATTCTATTAGACATGTAAGCTTAATGTAGTTGCAATTGTTGATAGCTAGTTACATGTAACTGCCGTACGCTATGTGCGCTACACGCGCTACACGCGCTGTCAGCTGATTCGGCTCTGTGTTACCGTACAGCAGTCTTGTCTGGTCGTATTTCATGACCGGGAAAGATACTTTCCTACAGCATAAAAAACGTAAAACGAGTCAAAGTACAAAAAAATATTATAGAAGGCAACACATATTTTGCAAGCTTTTTTAAAACTAGAGAAATACAAATAAGAAATTAGTAATCATTGAAATTCATTAGCATCCTCAACTTTCATGTTACGACATGGTGGAATTGGAGAGGGAAGAGTATAAAAGGTTGTGTAAACAGTAGTAGTTAGTTATTACCTCATCACAGAGGGAGGAGCAGGCGTGCTGCGCGGCGGAGTTCCCGCCGCTGCCGTGCTTGCCGCCCGCGCTGCCCGAGCCGCTCCACGCCACCAGCGCCGCCTTGGTGCTGTACCACCACACTATGATCTGTACAAATAAATATATATTTAACAACCAAAACTATGCTAGGCTGCGTGACTTCGCGCATCGTTGGCATCAACGAAAATGTAGGATAGAGTGAATCCCCGACGGCGAATGTCTTGTGTCGTGTGTCGGGCCCATCCCGCGAATCGGCCTCGTATGACCCGAGGGACGGTGGGGCCATGGGTGGTGGTGGGTTAACAAATAGCACTATCCACCTTGAAGTCTTTACCCTAGACGAGATTATATCTACCAGACTAAGGTAATGAAGGCGATTTAAGATACACACTAAATCAGCATCATCATCATCATCACCAGCTCACTATACGTCCCCACTGAGAGGCTCGGAGCCTACCCTAAGTAATGGGTGACTAGCAACTAAAGAGCATATTGAGGCAAAATACGCGCTAGACGTGAGAGTTGCGAAAACCGTACCCTACTATGATACTACTAAGAGCCTGTTTCTTACATAAGTAGAAAAGAAAGTAGTGTCGCAGGACCTAAACACAGTAAAATACACTAGAATATAAAACAGGTTACTTATATTTAAACTAAATAAAGATAGACACAAATAGTCAAAAAATATTGAGCGAATTAAAAAAAAAGTCAAAAGTTTAATTTACCTGTTCACAAGCCATGATCTCTTCGGTAATGATCTCTAGCAGTGGTATACCGTTCCTGTCGTTACGTTTGAACATCTCGCGGACTATGGAGAGCAGGTTCCACATGCCCTCCGGCTCTCGCCCTCTCAAAGGTCGCAGGAGGGACGTCCATTCCGCAGCAGCCGGTGGGGCGCTAGTGCTTAAGTAATTCACATCACTGTAATATTAATATTACATATTTAAATCTATACATATGGACCGTTTATTTTGAAAGCGGTGTAAGTCAATTTAAAAAAAATGAGATACGACTTATTTCGTGGTTGATTTAACGTAATTTTTTAAGTAAAACTAGTCCGAGTTTAATTTCATTAAAAAAATCCTATGTTTTGTACAACTTAAAATTGATCGGTAAATGAAATTGCATACTTATCGATTATGAAAGTGGTTTAAGTCCAATTAACAGAGGTAGGTGGCTTAATAGATGGTTGCCGATCATTATTCTGTTATTTTTAATTCATCTGTTTTATCGTACGTGTCATACTGCGTGTCAAGCTCAAAGTTTTTTTTTAAATTGGATTCACGTTAACATCAGATAGTGACAGGTAAGAGCAAATAGTAAATTAACAATATTTTATAACAATAGAAAATATTTATTTTACTTAATTATAAATAAATTCATCACTAAATCTTCAAAATGCGATTAGAAGACACATAAAAAACACTAATGACGAAAAGGTCAACTGGTGGCAAACATGTTGCTTGAGGTTTAACAAAAGTGCACCATATACTATTTTATATAAAAAATCAATGAAGGATGCAGAAATTAAAACTATAAATGTATTACCCACACGTCCTAGAAAACCGCTAAAGTTAGAAAAAATCGCCCTGGCGCCCTTGTAAGATAATTACAGGTATATTACTTACGAGAAATATAAAGATATGAAGCAGTTACTACCCTATATACCTCCGGTGCATCATGCATGTTTCGAAACACAGCCACAAGCAGAGCATAAGTAAATACTATCAATATCGTGTAATTTTTACAACGTTATTAGTGTCTAAGTGTAAATTTTATGGAATATTTGCAAACAAAATTGAATTAAATTGAAGTATGTTTTTAATTGCTTTTTGATTTTAATAAATTGAAATTAACGATATTTAGAGTAGTCTAATTTTGGAAGTGGTGCAAGTCCATTTACACCCCATAAATATGTATTATCGTAGTTTAATTCGCCTAAAACAAATCTATATAATGCAATTAAATATTTATAAAACAATAGGTTTCTATTGCCAGACTTCATACAATTTGCCTAAATTTTTGAATAAACAGGTATGCTAACCTCTCGTTTTCTCAAAACAAGAGAAAATGGACTTACACCACTTTCAAAATAAACGGTCCATATAATAAAATTGGAGTACGTAATATCGAAAAAAATCCAGATTTAAAAATCCGGATAACGAAAATCGCATTTAAAAATGTTTATGCGTCTGTCCGCAAGCCCCATATGTTCCGTGTAATCTCCGAAACAACTGGGCCGATTTTGATGGGACTCTCACTGGAGGGTAGCTGACATACGACAGGCTATATCATATATTATAGGCTATTTTTTTTCCGCGCTGTCAAAATGGCGACCGATAAATATCTCCTTTTTATAATTTCGCGCTAACGTAGTTTGCAGGCAACAGCTCGTACTATGTTCCTGTTATTCATATTTAACACCTTAGTCATAAAATTATACGTTCTAGTTTCATTTTCTGTTCATCAAATGCAAAATTTACGATTCTACATGGTTGCTTTTACAGATTAATATGTTTAAAGTGTTAATACATTCAGATAATGACAATTTAAAATCTTATACCATTTAAAATCTAAGATGCAGCAATGACATTTAAAGACTTAATATAAAGTTCATTATAATGTTACATATTGAAATTTGACCAATGAGTCAAATTAAAGCATTATAAATTATGAGCATTTATTTTATTTGGATAATGAGATGCATACTTTTAAAAACATATTAATTTAAAACTAAGAATGTTATCTTTGTTAAGAGGTCTCATTATACACAAAGAAACAGACACAAATATGTATATTTGTAGTAATGAGGCACAATTCCATCACCAAAACCCAACACAACTTGATAGTAACCACCTAAAGGGAAGTTTTAGAAACAAAAACATTATATAAGTTCATTTTTATAAGCTTACCTGAATACCATAGGAGCTGGTACACAAAACTTTACTAAAATCTTGTTGATATTAATGTGCAAAGTCCTTTCATCAAGGAACCATGAGGTATATTCATAAGCTGAGGCTCCGGCTGTGGGGTCAGGAGCACCGTATGTCGCATTAATTTGATTTGGTTGAGCTGACAATAACTCATCCAGTATTTTTTGTGCTGTGGGTAATACTTGTCTTGGCAACTCCGATATAAGGTATTGTGCAAATTTCTGCAGTTGATCTCGTCGTAATCGCTGTAATGACTCCGATACCGGTGCTCTGAGCATTACTTGTGTTGGCTTTAAATAATAATGTTTATTATAATAATATACTCTGATATAATTTTTCATACTATCCAAGTCATGTAAATGTTAAGATGTGTGAGGATGGCATTAGATATATTAAAAAGTAAAGGTTACGTGGCATGTTATGAGGAAGGAAATTGCATGTGAAAAGGAGATTTTTAAATATGGGGAAAGGTATGTCAGTTAAAATAATTAATTAATAAAAAAGTTAAAATATAATAATTTAAAAATGTGAATATTATTATATTACTCACTAGATGTATTCTGAAGAGACATACTGCAACAATATGAGAACACCAATGTGCTGATGATGCACAAGTACAGTTGCATGAGGAGATCCTTTGTCTGTCAAATGTTACAGCCACATTGAACTGAGCTCTAGGCATGTTAAGAACCACAGTTGCTGATAAATGGAAACCTGAAAGTGAATAAAACCCATAAACATTCTTATTGTAAAAAGGCTTCCACTTTTGAATATGGTCCTTGCCCATGAATCATCACAAAAAGGTGAATGCCTATTTTTATGAAATGTACCAACAGAAGTATTATTATATGAAACTTACCAATCTGTAAGACATCTTTGACTGCCCTATCTCTGAAAAGATGCTCGCCTCTGAGAAACTCATCAGCGGAACCATTTGCAAGACAGGAATAGAGCCGGACATCATCCTCACTATCGGGGAAACTCCAGAAAGCAATTTGCAGTTGTAGTTGTTCAGGCACAGGTGGATACACATGTTCCACTAACTCAAATGGTATGTTGCATGCTACACACTTTGCTGCCAGTTCACTTAGTGTTAACACAGTTTTTCCTATAAACAATATTTATTATATAAAATATTGATATTATCTTGTCTTCATTATGAACCAGAGTACATTTATTTGAATGAAGACTTTTGCAGACAATTAAGCTATGTGGTATGTAAACCATCATTGTTCAAAATTTTACTATTGTTACTATTTATTTACAAACTTTACAACATTTTGATCTGTAGTTTATTTCAACATTTTCATATTCACTTTTTAAACCATAAGTATATTATACAAATTTACTTAAAATGATAAATGAAAAATTAATAATTATATAAAATCTCACAGTTAGATAATACTGAGTGAAAGTTGTAAAAGTTATACACTATAACATTGACCTTTTACCTACATACATAAAAAGTACATATTTGTTATACAATCATTTAACTATAGAACAAAGAAAAAGTTCAGTAATTGGCACGGATTTGAAAGCAAAGCTATTATTATTAACTGTTTTGGTCCAGTCAAAGGTAAATGACTTCACAACACCTGTTCTTTAATGCCATCGCATATGTATAATGTACTCGGGTATCACCAACGTATTTATACGACACCAAAACTCGTAATGAAAATAAAAACAATCCTTAATAATGAAACACCGTGATTATGGTGATAATAAGTTCAAATGTATTTAAACAGAGTTAAATAAAGTTTTAAGTAAAATGTTCCCTCTCATTACGATACAAAGAAACAAAGAATCAGCTGTATGGGTTACCTTGAAAAAATCTTTTCGTACGTTGGCCATAAATTACTTGTATTACTGGTGGTCTCTTCCATCCGCGCCAATTGTTGCAAAGACTTTCAGGTTCTGAACTCCAACTACAAAGCGAATCCTCCTCGAAACGTTCGGAATCTTCAAAGCTGAAATGGTCACCTTCTTCCCAATCGAGAAGGGGGGACCCCACGTCGACTCGGACGGTTGGTCGTCCCCCTTTTCCATGATTATTTGATGTCCCCGCCACTTTATCTTAATTTATCAAGATTATTTTAAAATAATACTCGCTGATGGCTGCAGCGAATTGCCACAGGGGGTATCGCCAATCACTAAATAAGCATACTACTTCTTTATCAGCTTAAAGATTTATGTAACAAGACAACAACTTTGGAAATATTTCTTCCGGGAAAAAAGATACATTACAAACTTGAAAGTCTGAAGAGTTTCCTATTCAGAAATCAAATATCTAAATAAAGTCTAATCGAGCACAATAACAAATATGGCCGAACAACGTCCCTTCCCGACCCCTCAGTGTTGCCAATGATAATTTTTACCCTACTTTGTATGGTGTAATCATGGAGGTAATAAGTACTACGTACAACAGGAGTGTGCTCTATCTGTACCTGTTGCAGTTAAAATAAAGAAAATAAAACTTTATGCTAAGGGCGTAAGAGTCTTGTTGCACGCAAAATAAAATTGAAGGCAAGTGAGAGGATTACAAGTGTACGATATTTCCCTTTCTAACAGTGACTTAGAGTTTCCAGATATCCATCCTTTCCTTGTTTGTAGAAAAATAGGCAATTGATGTAATGTAATGCAGTGAAAATATTTACTTTCAAAATGTTTCTAAATGTTAATAATAATTTATGACCAACATTTAAAGTTAAAGCAATATTATTTGTTGCTACATGTATAACTTTATTATCGCAAAAAATTGTGATTGGCGCCTGTACGCCAAAACCTGTGTTTTCTTTTATTTGTGTGAAATTCGAACACCTGAACTGACAACATCGCATGACATCGCTGAATTGGACTTCAATAGTGGCGTTTTTGAAATCCGTAATATTTTTAAAATTTCCTTGTTAAAATGGTGAGAACTTGTGTCGTGGAGGCTTGCGGAAGCGAGTATTATCCTGATTGTGGTTTATCTTTAAATATGTAATAGTTTTAAACATAATTTGTGAAGTTTTACGGTGACCATGCATGACTATTCAATCCTAGAAATCCTGAGAATAATTGAATCATCAATCTTTTACTCGATTTTCGATTTCAAAATTTCAATTATTTTTTACAGAAAAAGTAAAAACTCTCAAACGATATTTCTTACCTCCCAATCTCTCTCAAACTATTCTCTAGCGATTTGCATAAAAAAAGTAAAAAAAAAAGAAGCTGAGGGGCCAACTTGGACACGGAGGTGTCCATCTGCATATCGTGTCCCACAAGTACCACTAGGTCAGTAGTATATGACGTGTGTGTGAAAAGCAAGCAAAAACGGGAAATGTATAGAGCCGCATAAAGCAAGTTTATCATTAACACCTTTGATTAAAATCCATCTAAAGCAATGATCTGCTGACGTCAGGTCACGAATATTTTTTTATAATTATTGTCCTAAAATCATATATCAATATGGTCACCATGGCCAGAGATGGAAAAATGGTACAGTTACTGAGGTCTCGCTCGGCTTCAATTTTTCGACAAGAGCTCTATCCTGTTCTAGTAGTACATCCATGGGTGTAATAAAGTAGCGTGTGTATGGAAAACGATCAACGGGGCACTGTGGTGGGCTATTTCTTGCGCCTTCATCGCGACAAGTTCATCTGATGTTTTGAATGTCTATTTTTTTTTTAGCTTTGATGTGCTTTGTACATGGATGATTACATCCTTTTGCTTATTAAAGCATGGAGGTAATAATTACTACGTACAACAAGAATGGGCTCTATATGTACATCTTGCAGCTAAAATAAAGAAAATGAATCCTTATGCTAAGAGCATAAGAGTCTTGTACCTCCGTGAAGTTAGCGCCCTCACTTTCTTTTTTAAATTTTTTATGCAAATCGTTTGAGAATCGTTAGAGAGGGTTTGAGAGAAAAGAAAGTTTGAGAGTTCCTACTTTCTCCGTAAAAGCAACTTAAATTTTTAGCGTGAAGTTAGCCCCCACAACTCATTTTTTTACTTTTTTTATGCAAATCGTTAGAGTATCGTTTGAGAGAAATTGACAGGAAAGAAATATCGTTTGAGAGTTCTTACTTTTTCTGTAAAAAAATTTGAATTTTGAAATCGATCATCGAGAAAAAATTGAATCGTCCATTATTCAAAGAGTAGATAAGATGCTTAGTAACTTTCATTTTTAATCCGAAAAATTTGAACCGTGTAAGTGCATTTTTACCATATTTGATTGGAATAAAAGTAAAATCGATTGGAAACTTATCAATTTCAAAATTTAAATATTTTTTACAGAAAAAGTAAGAACACTCAAACGATTTTTCTCTTCTCTCAATCATTCTGAGACGATTATCTAACGACGAGAAAAAAATGATCTTTCTAGGCCCAATATTTTACAGAAAAAGCAAGAACTCTCAAACGATTTTTCTCTTCTCTCAATCATTCTCAGACGATTCTCTAACGATGATAAAAATTTGATTCTTCTAAGTTCATTACTTTCATATTTAATTCGGAGAAAACTAAAATCGATTCGAAAATTTGCAACCGATAATTTTCGAATCGATTTCAAATATTATTGACAGAGAAAGTAAGAACTCTCAAACGATATTTCTTTCCTCTCAACCTCTCTCAAACGATTCTCTAGCGAGTTAAATAAAAAAAGTAAAAATATGGACTGTGGGGGCCAACTTCACGCTAAAAATTTAAATTGCTTTTACAGAGAAAGTAGGCACTCTCAAACGAAGGTTCCTTTCTCTCAAACCCTCTCTAACGATTCTCAAACGATTTGCATAGAAGAAAATACAGAGGGGGCTATCTTCACGGAGGTACAGAATCCTTACCTCTGTGAAGTTAGCCGCCTCACTTTCTTTTTTTTCACTTTTTTTTATGCAAATCGTTTGCGAATCG